>CM021110.1:96797141-96964426 GCA_007115665.2 Sequoiadendron giganteum | reverse complement strand
ATAACTAAAAGGTGGTTGAAAATAGTTGGTTTTGGTTGTAAATGTATAAGTACACCCTCCAAAACTCGAATTGGAGAGGTTGGAGAGGTTGGATACCTTATTTTGGAGTTTGATGAATGGCAACCTAAAGTTTGGTGTGCATTTTATGTTTTCTACATTGTTTTCAGGTTGAAGTTGTGATTTGTACAAACTATTATGGATTCAAATAATAGAGTATTATATATGGATGGAAAGGTCTCTATTTCTAGTTTCCAATTCTTTTTGTATCATTGAATTTTAATGAGTTTTGGGAAAGATATGATTATTTTGGTGAGGGCAGGTTTGAACACTGCCTAGGGTTTGCAGTTTTGGAAAAAATACAATAACTTTATTTTCAACCATTGGATCTTCCTAAAAATTGGAAGGGAGGTCTGTAATTATGATATATTAAATCTCACAAAAGCGATTGGCTTTATTACTTGTTGTGTAGAAGTTATTAATGACTGTTCATTGCATTAAATTGTGGGCTACCATGGCTATGTTTCTAATGTGATCTAGAATGCACTTAATAATTCTTTGAGATGAGTAATTTTATGAAATTTGTGAAGTAAATGGAATGTTGAGTTGTGAATAGAAAGATGTGACATAATTTTTTTCAATCCATAATGCCTTAAATAATAGTGTTAACGTGGCATGTCATGATTGCAAGATAGGCTCAAAATGGAAGCATGGACATTCGCAAAAAAATGCATTAAAGATATTTTACATGTATGGGAATCATTATTAGGTTTAATGCTTAAGTCCTATGTGTATTTTGTAAAGTTGTCACTATTTGCAAAAGTTGCAAAAATACAAAATTTTAAAAAGTTACAAAAACTATGAAATAAGGAAGGTGAAAAATCATATGGGCTTATTTTAACTTGGAGGCACTTGAAAGTTAATAATACATGTCTTTAATTCATTTATAAGGCCTCATGTACATTTGGAAATTTTTAGGTGATCGAATATCTAATTTTGAATGAATAAACCCACTATTTTCTTGTATTTTCTTTAGAATTTCACTGTTTCAGGCTCTTGTATGAATTTGTACAGGTAGGAATGCTTGGTTGGATGTTTGTAAATTTTTTCACACTCAATCACCTCCCACACATAATTTTTTTCATCATTCTTCTTAACGTTTGAGTCAGATATTGCAAATTTTCTCTAAAACTCTCAAACCCTCTGTTAAGGTAAACAACGAACTTGAGAAATTGTGTTTATCCCATTCTACTTAGTTAAAGTTCTCAATTTTGGTGTAAAAACTCCTTGTGGCATGTAATTTCATATTTTAAAGGTTACCAATCATATGGTGAGGACTAAGGTGTGAAGAGAAAAAAATTCTTGACTGTAAAACTATGTTCAGATTGGTAAAATAGGGAATTGTGAAGCTTAGAACTTACGGTTTATGGAAATGTGTTTGGAAATGAACTTCTAATGGACTTATAAGCTTGGTTAGGTCAAACGAAAGGTATTTAATGTGTTGGTTATGAGTTTTTGGTGTTGGGGGTAGGAAAACCAATAACCCTTGTTTGCACTAAGGCTTAGTTAGGCTTATTCTCAGACTGAAACAACTAGTTTACAAACATTTTCTCTGAAGGACTTAATATACATATTGTAATATGTTTTATATCATGTAAATGGGTGTCCAAAATTAGTATCATATTCTGAAGTGTGTGCATGTTTTGGGAGATACATGTGATAATTTGTAGATGCTTGGCTACTAGTAATGTGGACAGTCAACAAAGGAACTAAGTTTGTGTGTAAGGGAAGACTTTTGAAAGGTTTCATTTTTGTTTTACTAACTCAAAAAAATACTTCCTAAGCAAATAATGGTTTGGTTGTTCCTTAAGAATTATAGTTTGTGTTTGTAAAAAATTGTGCCATTATGGAAGATTTAAGACAACTTGTGAATGACATAATCATTGGTTCATGTGTTGATATTATGAATGAATTGAATGGTTATGAGTTTCTAATAAGCTTTATGCTATGTTACAATCAATTTTATGATGCTTAATCTACTTTTGAGTCTGACAAAGAGTTGAAACCAAGTTATAATGTTTTGTGGAAATATTAAAGCAAGTGAAATTGAAGGATTTTGATGAAAATATTATTGAGTTTTGTTTGTTGATCTTATTCAATTTAAGTTAGGGTAAAAATTACCCTTGATGATTTGTGAATCCTGGTAGATGCTTTTCATCAAGTTTAAAATGGTAATTGGCAAGTGCATATAATTGTGTAATTTTAAAATGTGCATTCACAATGTAAGGTTATAATGACAATAAAAATTGAAAGCAAGCCATAATAGAATGAAATAAAATGTGGAGAGATTTCACATACCTAAAAAACAAGACATTCAAATGGAGGAGTTCAACTCAATTATGTAGGCTTAGCTTCTTCTTTCTTCAAACTCCACAACAATTTAACTTGTTCAAAAGCTTGTTCCCCTCCAAACTTCAATTGTATATCATTTTTCAATGGAATTCAAACTTCAATTGATATTATATGTCTTTCAATGTGGAAAATATTCTATTTCGTTCAAAGGTGGTAGAAAGATCATGGAAAAGGTGATGGAATGTGAAAAACATGCTTTCACACTTCACAACATCATCAAAAAGCTACTTTTTGTTGGAGCACATGCAGAAGCAAGAGAATATGTAGACTATGGGCCTTGACATCATAGGTATATTTAGTTTTTTTACCGTTTTTAGTGGAATACAAAATGCGCTCATGTTATAATGTGAGCACGTTATTTCTTCCTAAAACAGCAGCATGTCTATTTCTTCAAAAGGCGCACGTGTTATATGAAATATGTTTTTCCTAATATATTTATTTTCTCCCTCTTTTTCTATACCCTCTATCCCAATTCTATATCTCTCCCTTGCACCCTTATAGTAGAGGAGATAGAGGTGAGTGTGTGTGTGAGAGAGAGAGGGATAGATACAAAGAGATAGAGAGAGACAAAGATAGAGGGAGAGGGAGAGTGGGAGAGAAAGAGAGAGTGGGAGAAAGAGGGAGAGAGAGAGAGGGAGAACAGGGAGGAGGGAGGGTGGGGGAGAGGGAGAGAGGGATGCAAAGGGGAGAGAAAGAGAGAGAGTGGAGAAAGAGGGGAGAGAGAGGGAGGGAAGAGACTCAGGAGAGGAGGAGGAAGGGGGAGAGAGTGGAGGGAAAGGGAGAGGGTTTAAAAAGAGATAGTGGAGAGATAAGACAGCAAGTGGAGGGAGGAGGCCAGGAGAGGGAGAGTGGGAGAGAAAAGAGGAGAGTGGGAGGGAGTGGGAAGGAGGGAGAGAGTAAAGAGGGAGAGAAAGAGGGAGAGGGGAGGGAGGGGATCGAGTGAGATGAGAGGAGACAGACAAACATAGAGGAGTGGAGGAGGACGGAGAGGAGGACATGGAGAGGGGTGGAGAAGGAGAGGGCCAGAGAGAGAGGGAGGAAAGACGGAGGATCAGAGGAGGATGGGAGAAAGAGGGAGAGACAGGAGATGATGAGGAGGATGGAGGAGTCAGGAGGATGAGAGGAAGAGGAGAGAGAGATCAAAGAGGAGAGATGAGAGGATGGAGGGAGGAATGGAGGAGATGGAGAGGAATGGAGAGATGAGAGAAATCAGAGGACGAGGGAGAGGGAGAGGAGGAGATGAGAAAGATGGAGGAGAGAGGATGGAGGGACAGAGGAGAGGAGAGGAGAGGAGGAGAGGAGGAGAGAGAGGAAGACCCAGAGACAGTGGAGAGAGAGGGAGTGGAGGAGAGGAGAGGGAGAGCTGAAGATCGGGATGAGATGGAGAGAAAGAGGAGAGAGAGGACGGAGGAGAGAGGGAGAGGAGGGAGGGAGAGAGTGAGAGTGGAAAGAGAGAGAGCTGAGAGAGAGAGAGAGAGGGAGAAGGCAGATGAGATGGCCAAGAAAGAGACAATGGGAGAGATGAAGACAGATAGGAGAGATGGGGAGGGAGAGAAGAAAGAGGAGACAGAGTGGGAGAGAAAGGAGGTGAGGGAGGAGAGAGAGGAGAGAGGAAGAGGGAGAGAAAGAGGGAGAGGGAGAGTTAGAGAGAAAGAGATAGTGGGAGAGAAAGAGAGAGGGAGGGAGGGACGGAGGGAGGGAGGGAGAGGGAGAGAGGGAGAGAGGGAGGGATAGGGAGAGAGGGAGAGTGGGAGAGTGGGAGGGAGAGGTAGTGGGAGAGAAAGAGGGAGAGAGCAAGGGAGAGGGAGTGGGAGAGATGGAGATAGAGAGGGAGGGAGAGAGAGAGGGGGAGAGTGGGAGAAAGAGAGAGTGGGAGAGTGGGAGAGTGGGAGAAGGGGAGAGTGGGAGAAAGAGAGAGTGGGAGAGAGCGGGAGAGTGGGAGAAAGAGATAGTGGGAGATGGATATATAGAGGGAGGTAGAGATAAACTGAGAGAGAGATAGAGGGTAGAGGGTTGACCTCAACCCTTAAACCCTAAACTATAAAACCCTCTACCCTCTACCCTCTACCAAATACTCTCTACCCTAAACCATAATCCCTCAACCCCTATACCCTCTTAATCCCTCAACCCTCAACATTAAACATTTAAACCCTAATCCCTCAATCCCTATACCCTCTACTCTATAACCTCTTAATCCCTCAACCCTCAACCCTAAACCCTTAAACCCTAACCTATAAACCCTTATCCCTCAACCCTTATACCCTCAACCCTTAAACCATAATCCCTCAACCCTCAACCCTCAACCCTTAAAACCTAATCACTCAACCCCTATACCCTCTTAATCCCTCAACCCTCAACCTTCAACCTTTAAAACCTAATCCCTGAACCCCTATACCCTCTTAATTGATCAACCCTAAAGCCTGAACCCTTCAACCCTAATCCCTCAACCCCTATATCCTCTTAATCCCTCAACCCTCAACCCCGAACCCTCAACCCTTAAACAATAATCCCTCAACCCTTATATGCTCTACTCTATAACCTCTTAATCCCTCAACCCTAAACCCTAAACCCTTAAACCCTAACCCGTAAACCCTCTACCCTCTACCATCAATCCTCTAACCTCTATTCTCAACCCTAATCCCCCAACCCTTAAACCCACTTAGTAAACTCTCTACCCTAATCCCTCAACCCTCTTGACCCTTAAACCCTCAACCCTATACCCTATACCCTATACATTAAACCCAGAACACTCAATTCTTAACCCTCAACCCTTAATCCATCAACCCTCAATCCGTAAACCCTAAACCCTCTACCCCTATACCCTCTACCCCTTACATTGGACCTTTAACCTTATCTTTCAACCATATACCCTCAAATCTATACCCTAAACCATCTACCCTCAATTAGGTAAACCCTTAACCCTCAAACCTTAAACCCGAATCCCTCAACCCCTATACCCTCTTAATCCCTCAACCCTTAAACCATAATCCATCATCCCTTATATCCTCTTAATCCCTCAACCCTCAACCCTCAACCCTTAAACCCTAATCACTCAACCCCTATACCCTCTTAATCCCTCAACCCTCAACCTTCATCCTTTAAACCTTAATCCCTCAACCCCTATACCTTCTTAATTCATCAACCCTCAACCTTATCCTTGAACCCTCAACCCTTCAACCCTAATCCATCAACCCGTATACCCTCTTAATCCCTCAAACCTCAACCCTTAAAACCTAATCCATCAACCCCTATACCCTCTTAATCCCTCAACCCTTAACCCTCAACCCTCAACCCTTAAACCCTAATCTCTCAATCTCTGTACACTCTACTCTATAACCTCTTAATCCCTCAAGCCTGAACCCTAAACCCTTAAACCCTAACCCATAAACCCTTTACCATCTACCATCAATCCTCTAACCTCTACCCTTAAACCTAATCCCCCAACCATTAAACCCACTTAGTAAACTCTCTACCCTAATCCCTCAACCCTCTTGACCCTTAATCCCTCAACCCTCAACCTTCAACCTTCAACCTTTGAACCCTAATCCCTCAACCCCTATACCCTCTTAATTTCTCAACCCTCAACCCTTCAACCCTAATCCATCAACTCGTATACCCTATTAACCCCTCAACCTTCAACCCTCAAACCTTAAACCATAATCCCTCAACCTCTATATCCTATACTCTATAACCTCTTAATCCCTTAACCCTAAACCATAACTCATAAACCCTCTACCCTCTACCATCAATCCTCTAACCTCTACTCTCAACCCTAATCCATCAACCCTTAAACCCACTTAGTAAACTCTCTACCCTAATCCTTCAACCCTCTTGAACCTTACACTGTCAACCATATACCCTATACCCAATACCCTATACCCTATACATTAAACCATCAACCCTCAATTCTCAACCCTCAACCCTTAATCCCTCAACCCTCAATCCTTAAACCCTATACCCTCCACCCCTATACCCTCTACCTCTTACATTGGACCCTGAACATAATCATTCAACCATATACCCTCAAACCTATACCCTAAACCCTCAACCCTCAACCAAGTAAACCCTTAAACCCTAATCTCTCGACCCCTATACCCTCTAGTCTATAACCTCTTTATACCTAAACTCTAAACCCTATACAATTAAACCCTAACCCTCTACCCTCAACCCTAATCCCCCAACCCTTAAACCCACTTAGTAAAATCTCTACCCTAATCCATCAACCCTCTTGACCCTTAAACCGTCAACCCTTAAATCCTTAAATGTTCAACCCTAAACCCTTGATCCTCAACCCTTAAGCAATCAACCCTACACCATTGAACCTCAACCCTCAACCCTTAAACCCTTAAAAACTCAACCCTAAACCCTTGACCCTCAACCCTCATAACCTCTACCCTATATATTTGACCCTTAACCCTAATCCCTCGACCCTATACCCTATACCATCAACTCTCAACCCTCAACCCTCAACCTTAAACCCTCAATCTTCAACCGTCAACCCTTAAACCCTAAGCCCTTAAACCCTCTACCCTCTACCCTCTACCCTAAACCCTCTACCCCTATACCCTCTACCCCTTACATTGGACCTTGAGCCTAATCGTTCAACCATATACCCTCAAACCTATAACGTAAACCATCTACCCTCAATTAAGTAAACCCTTAACCCTAAACCCTTAACCCTAAACCCTTCAACCCTAAACCCTCAAACCTTCTACCCTATACCCTCAACCAAATTCCCTCTACTATCGAACCTATTCCCTCAATCCTCAAACCTTAAACCCTAATACCCTAGAAACCATCAACCCTATAGATCATCCACCCTAATATCTCAACCCTATACCCTCAAACCTTATCACTTTCTCTCTATCTATATGTATCACCTCTCCCTCCCTCCCACCCTCTCTAATTGTCTCTATCTATCGTCTCCCTCTTTCTACATACCTCTCATTCAATCAATCCCTATGACCCTCTCTCACTCCCTCTATCCATATCTCTCTATGTCCCTCCCACTCTATCCCACTCTCACCCACTCCCTCTCTCTCCCTCTCTCTCATGTCTCTCCCTCCCACCCCCCTCTCTCTCAGGTCTCTCCCTCTGGAAATCTACCTAGGTAACTCTCTCTCTATCTCTCTCCCCTCTCTCTCTCTATCCCTTCCACCCTACCTAGATAAGTCCCTCTCAATCCACCCCCTCTTTCTCTACCTCTATCAGGTCACTCCATCCCACACCCTCTCCCTCTCTCAGGTCTCACACTCACACTCCCTCTCTCTCCCATTCCCTCTCTCTCACACTCCCTCTCTTTCACACTCCCTCTCACTACCTATCTCTCAAGTCTCTCCCTCTCACCCCCCTCACACTCTCAAGTCTCTTGCTTTTGTACTTGACCTACATAACTCTCTTTTTCTCTCTATCTTTGTCTCCCCCCCTCTCTCTCTCTCCATCTCTCTCAATTCTCTCTCTCACCCCCTTCTCTCTCTCCCTCCCTCTATCACTCCCACCCTACCTAACTAGATCCCTCTCACTCCAACCCCTTCTCTCCCACTCCCTCTCTCTTAAATTCTCACTTCCACCCCCTCTACATCTCTCCAAACTCTCTCTCTCTAAATTGCCCCTCCCTTTAAATACACACATAAATACATACATACAAGCATACATAAATGTGTAGATATAGTCTTGCATACATACATACAATATATTGAATTGATACATATAGGCATACGTACATGCATACAAGCATACATGTACATACAAATAAAAAAAATATATCAGCATACATTCAATATATTTTTATTTAATATAAAGGACATAACGCGTGTGCGTTATAATGAGTGCATGTTATGTCTTAGTTGACATGTTTCCCATAGAAGAAAAAACAATGTCAAAACTGAAATATAACATGAGTGCATTATATCTTGCTTTAGGAATTCTTGAGCCTTAGGCTTGGTATTTGCCTTGGAATACCAACCCAAAGTCTTGGAAAGAATTCCCAATGACCAAAGATGTGTTTTTAAAAAATCTACCATATTTCACATAATCAAGTTCATGCTCACCATCAGGATTGCACGTGGTTCAATATCAAAAATCGTGTTTGGTATTTTTTTCCTTATAAATTACATTTTTATACACTAGACTCCATTCTACAAATTTAAAAAAAAATTAAAAAAAGAATCAATTAGTTTTCAAAATTTTGTTTTTCAAGAAATTTCCACTTCAAAAATTAGTAAAAAATCAAATATTCATTAAAAAGTTATTAGAAAAATCATGCATCAACTACATACTGTTAGCTAACTTTTGACAATTGCGATTTTAAAAATATTAAAAAAAAATTCACCATAGAAGGGTCATACAAGAGTTGCTATGTTATGTTTTTATGACAAAAACAACAACAATTTGTGTACGTCCCTCTTTTGAACCCCTTAATATCAGCCATTTTAAAAATAAATTAGTAGTTTAGAAAGTAGACTTGAAGAACTTCGATCCTTTTTTTTGTTCCATCTCAAAATTTTAAGTGTAACTATCCTCAATTTCACATTCAAGGTCAATTTTTCCTAATTTCAGAAGAAAGATGTCCACTTAAGTCCCCTTTTTGGGAATCATATTTGTGCACTTACTCAGTTACTAGATGTCATTTAAGAAAAGATAATAAGTCTCCCTTGGATGATCAAAAAACATATAGATCTATGATTGGAATCTTGTTGTACTTAACTACTTCAAGATTTGATATCATGCATGTGGTATGCTTGGTGGCAATATTTCAAGCTAATCCTAAAGAAACTCATGTCAAGGAAATCAACAAAATCTTCATATAATTGAAGAGTACTCTGAATTATGGATTATGGTATCCAAAAGGTAATTTATTTGATTTGAGTGCTTACCTTGATGCCGATTTGATTGGTTATGTTTATGATAGAAGAAATACCATTAGTGGTGTTTTCTCATTAGGAATCAAATTGGTTTCATGGTGAACCATAGAAAATCGGTGCTCTATATTTTGGGAGATAGAACTAAAGGTGGGTTAGGGTTCCTTTGTTGCCAGTATGGATTTTTTTGGTGGTGTTTTCATTAACATTTTAATTGATGTCGACATAGTGTAAAGTTGAGAATTTTACAAGTGCTTTTTAGAAAATTTGAGAAATAATGAAAACAGTGTTGAAGTATGTTCTTAGTTTGATCTGGTACAGTGGTTTGTATTTCTTTTGTGTTGATCTTATGCCTATACAGATCTTTAGCTATGTTCATAAGCTTTACTGGATAATACATCACGAGTTTTAGCTTCTTGGTCGATGGAGAGAAAAAGTTATGTACACCGGTGTGTGAATTGGTTTGTTAGAGTTCTCTGGTTGTCGATTGGGAGAAATGTTTTGGCTTTGAAGTTTTCTGATATTTGGTTTCAGATCTTGTGGATCTAGGAGATGACTATTTCTGATGGTCTCTATGTTCTCAAAAAAATCTTGTGGTTTGGCACTCTAGAAGACCTGCTCCAGAGCTCCTATGTTTTTTCTCATTGGTTCGGTTGGACTAGTGAAGAGTTCTTTGCGAATAAAGTTTGTTGAAGTTTTTGTGGATGTATCTGAGTTATTTTTTAGAGATGATGAGATATTTGGTGAAGTGTTTTGTACAATCCACATGAGGTTATCTTTTTGGTGATGTGTGTACTTTAAAGATAATCAGTTTTTTCATTAGGTTTGGTTGACTTGGTGTTTGCACATTACATTTAGATTTTGCATCAATTTGAGAACGCGTGTGTGTGATCCAAGATGTTTTTTGGGTCCTAGATTAAATATGTAATTGGTCCTCTCACATTCTTATCCACCAAAGGGAATATTGAGTAGCCAACCTAGTTTGAATTTGTAATTTGAAATTGTTTAGCCGACCTTGGTGAATATTTCTAATGTTGAAGATGGTATAAAAGTGAATCAGCGAATTGATCATCCATCTATCATTCGATTTGAGAAAGAGAAGAGTGTGGGAAGAAGTACAAAAAATAGAGTGTGGAAGAGAGAATTATGGCAATAGTACTTTATTGTATCTACAATCTTTTGATCAAGTTGTGAAGTGTGTGGAGCTCCTAGTGGTGGATCTTTATCTATTTATTTGTATTTTTCTATAGGCGGTGAGCCTCCCTTTTTGGACAGTGAGTCCTAAGGCAGTGAGCCCTTAATATCAACAGTGAGCCCTCAGGTAGTGAGCCTGTGTATCCAGTTTTTCATTCTACTATATTGTGAGTTAATTCTCACCATGGTTTTTCCCTCATTGGGTTTTCCACATAAATCTAGTGTCTCTAGTGTTATTTTTCTATTATATGCATTTCATGTTCACACTTAATAATAGATTGAGGATAAAGTGGAATTGATTAAGTTTATAAGTAAAGAATTCGATATAACTGATTCACCCCCCTCTCAGTTGTCTAGTGCATTTCAAAAATTAGTATTAGAGCTCCGGTTCCTTTGTGAAAATATTAACTACTTGAGGTAGATCAGATGGCACACAAGTTGCAGTTTCCTCTGTTTAATGGAGTTGATTAGAGTGACTGGAAAGAACAGATGAGAAGTTATTTGATTTCACTTAGTTTTAATACCTAGAAAGTTGTGGAGATAAAGTATTTGATTCTAGTAGTCGGTCCTTCCTCTGCTGATGAGGTTGCAACTTTTGAAGAGAATGAAAGAGTGAGGTTTGCAATCTTTATTACTTTATCTAAAAATTAAATAGAGAAATTTATTTCGCTGGCTACAAAAAATGAAGTATGGACAAAATTCAAAGACATCTATGAAGGGAATGAGAGAGTAAATTTTTTCAAGGAAACTAACTGCTAAGCAAAATTTTTGAGAATCTGAGAATGGAAGATGGAGAAGACATTGCAAGCTATTATCAAAGATTTGAAACTATTGTAACTAAAATCAATAATCAAAGTGGTACCATGAAGGACAAAGATATAATTGAGAAAATCTTGATGACCTTACCAGATAATTATAGTGACAAATTATCTTCTCTTGAAGAATAGTATGATCTGAAGAAATTTACTAAGGAACTTCTTAATGGTGTCTTGACTGCATTTGAGATGAGGAAATTTGCAAGAGATAAGGAGAAGACTTAAAAAACCTTTAAAGAAATGATGATGATGATGATGATGATGATGATACACATATCTGGAAGAAAATTTCACAAGGTGATTGAAGAAAGGTATTGGTAAATACAAAGGTAAGTTGCCTTTTAAGTGTTTCAACTATAGAAATATTGGCCATTATGAATCAAGATATCCTAATAGAGCTACACAAAAGAAGAATAAGGATGGTATTGACAATAATTACAAGGATAAGAAGGACAAGAATTTCAAAAAGTTTTACTATGTCAAGGAAGATGCATGAATTTTTGGTGATGAATTTGACTTTGAGGAAGACAAAGATGAATGTATGTTTCTAGCCCTGGAAAAGAAATGTGCCAAGGAATCTAGTTTGGAGAACAAGAAGAATGAAGCAGAAGGTTACACTATGGTGACTACTTTTCATGCTAGATAGGATGAAGAATTTTGGGTAATTGACAACGGATGTTCAAATCATATGACTAGAGATAAGAGTAAGTTTACTACACTTGAGAAGTATGATGGAGGTATAGTCATGTTTGGAGATGACTCTGGTGCTAAGATAGTTGGCAGATGAATAATTAGCTTTGATGGAAAACACAAAACTGATGATTTTTATTATGTAAAGGGTTTAAGGCATAATCTCTTAAGTGTTGGATAAATGTGCAAAAAATGTTTTAAGCTTGTGTTTCATTATAACACTTGTGAGATCAAAAAAGAATCTGGAACAATGGTAGCAACTGGAAGAATAACTCATGGAAACACCTATCAACTTAAAGGAGGCGATGGTCAGTGTTTTGTTTCTCAAATCAATGAGAGTTGGCTCTAGCACCGAAGAATGGGACAAGTGAATTTTGATAATCTTGTTAGAATCAGTTCTAGAGAAGTTGTGAGAGATCTACCTAGAATCATAAAACCTTCTAATTCAATATGCAGAAGTTGTCAAATGGGAAAGTAGATAAGAAATAGTTTTAAAGGAAAAGATCAATCTTCTATCAAAATGATTGAATTAATTCATACAAACCTCTGTGGTCCTACAAGAACCGGTAGCCTAAATGGTGATAGGTACTTTATGCTTTTAATTGATGATTACTCTAGGATGACATGGGTTACATTTCTTAGAGAAAAATCTTGGGTTGTTGATAGATTCAAGGTGTTTAAGGAAATAATAGAAAATGAGGAAAACCGGGGGATTAAATGCTTAATATCTGATAGAGGTGGAGAGTTTACATATGGTGAGTTCCGGGATAACTTTAAGAAACCCCCCCATTGGTGAAGGTGTAAAATCTTGGTGAATCCTTCCTTTTTTTGGAAAAAATATTAATTTCCTTGGCCAATCTATACACATTATTAAAAAAAATTGTAAAATCCTGGCGAATCTTAATGAATAATTGGTAAAAATAATAATGACATTGGCAAATCTCTCCTTTAAAATTTTGCATAGTTTATCGGCGCAGTTCCCCCATATATTTTTGTTTGTTGTAATATTGAAGTAGGGGCCTAGGGCGACAACCACCAGAAAGGTCAAGGGGCAGTGCCCCTTATGGGAGTCAAGGGGCCAGAGCCCCCTTGTGGGGGTTGAGGGGGCAACGCCCCCTCGCGGGGTCTGGGGACAACAAGCCTTTGAAAAGGCACATGCATATTAGGTCGCGGAATCAAATCACAACCATTTGATTAAAAATCTAATCAACGACAATAGAAAAAATACATATTCAAGGCTAAGCCGCTAAAGTAACCCTAAAATTAAATAGTATTTATTATTAATGGCGATTTTACCCCAAAATTGATCGGAGGAATATAATATTACTGGCGAATATAATTAGTATTTTTAATTATGGTATAAACTACTGGTGAATAATTTCCAATGACGTATCATTTTCATGGCGAATTAATCAAGACCAAAGTTTAGCTTGCACTATTCGCCATTTTTGGAGGTCCTGATTTCTATTATTCACCAATTGGCGAAAATTCGCCACTAAAGTTTTCCCTGGTGAGTTCAATGCATTATGTGAATAACATGGCATAAAAAGATACTATTCTATTCCTAGAACCCCGTAGTAGAATGGAGTTGTGGAAAGAAAGAACAGGACTATGCAAGAGGTAGCTAGAACCATCATGATTGAATAAAATGTTCTTGATGTGTATTGGAGAGAAGCTGTTCATACTGTTTTTTACATTCTTAGCAAATTTCAAATTAGAGGTAACAACATTAAGACTCCTACTATGAAATACTTTAAGGTATTTGGCAGTAGATACTACATTAGAAGAGATGAATAAAATCTTGGAAAATTTAATTCTAGATTTGATGAAGGAATATTTCTTGGATATTCTAACAACAATAAGGCTTACAAATGTTTTAATAAGATATTGAGAAAAATCATTGAAATTACTAATGTGAAGGTTGATGAAGCTATGTATAGACCAATGGAAATAAATGAAGTTGAGCCTAATGATCCTATCTATGAGAAAGTTCAGTAAGAAGAAAAGAAAGATAAATAATGAGTGAAGAAGAAGAAGAAATCCCAAAAATTGCACCTAAGAATCCTAAGTATGTTCAAAGAAATCATCTAGAGGAATAGATAATTGTAAATAAAAGTGAAGGAGTGATGACAAGAAGCAAAGTGGTTGAGGTAAACTTGTTTTTACTTTCTAATATTGACCCCAATACTATGAATGAAGCATTTAATGATGAAAGTTGGATGAGAGAAATGAAAGAGGAATTACAACAGATAGAGAAGCATGAGACTTGGGAACTACTCCTAGAACTACAATAAAGAGTGCAATTGGTTCAAAATGGGTATTCAGAAACAAATGGAATGAATATGGTGAACTGGTTAGGGATAAAGAAAGACTAGTATGCAAAGTATATTAATAGGTTGAAGGCATATATGTTGAAAAAAAAATTGCACCTATAGCAAGAGTGGAGGCCATTCAGATGTTCTTGAAATTTTCAGCTCATAAAGACTTCAAGGTATATAAGATGGATGTCAAGCCTGCATTTCTGAATGGGGAACTGGAAGAAGAAGTATATATGGAGCAACCATAAGGTTCTTCACTATCAGACAAACCAAACATGGTTTGTAAGTTAAAGAAGAATTATATGGACTGAAGCAAGCTCCTAGAGCTTGGTATGCTAGGTTGGATAGATAATTGACAAAACAAGGATTCAACAAAGGGTCCACAGACAACAATCTTTACTTCAAGGTTGAGAAAGGCAAGATGTTGGTAATTGTGGTATATGTTGATGATATCATTTTTTATGGAATCAAAAGTATGTGTAAGAAGTTTGATGAAGAGATGTAAAAAGAATTTGAAATGTCTATGATTGGTGAATTGAATTTCTTTCGTGGACTTCAAGTTAATCTGACTAGCAAAGGGATATTCATTTCACA
Organism: Sequoiadendron giganteum; assembly: GCA_007115665.2. Classification (NCBI taxonomy): domain Eukaryota; kingdom Viridiplantae; phylum Streptophyta; class Pinopsida; order Cupressales; family Cupressaceae; genus Sequoiadendron; species Sequoiadendron giganteum. The sequence goes on along the minus strand of CM021110.1, from coordinate 96,949,546 downwards.
ATCTAAGTATGTTAAGGAATTGTTGAAGAAGTTTAGAATGGATGACTCTAAACCATTTTGTACCCCTATGGTAACTAGTTGTAAGTTGACTAAGGATGTTGAATCTACTAAAGTTGATCAAAGCATGTACAAATCCATGATTGATGGATTGTTGTATCTTACTACTACTAGACCTGACATTATGCATGCAGTATGTTTATTTGCAAGATTTCAAGAAGAATCGAAGGAAGCAGATGCTACAACTATGAAGAGGATATTCAAATATCTTAAAGGAACTCCAAACTATGGGATATGGTATCTAAAGGATAATGATTTCACCTTGAATGCATACATTAATATTTATTTGGGTTGGATGTGTAGATGACCAGAAGAGCACTAGTGGTGGTGCATTATTTCTTGGAGGAAGATTAGTTGCATGGTTGAGCAAGAAACAAGATTCAATTTCTTTATCCACTGTAGAAGTAGAGTATATTGTAGGAGAATCCTACTGTACATAGGTACTATGGATGAAGCAAACCTTGATGGACATAGGTGTGGTGAGTGATGAACCTACTTCTATCTTTTGTGACAATAAAAGTTCTATAAAAATTTAAAAGAATCCAATGATGCATTCTAGAACAAAGCATATATCTATCAAATATCACTTTTTGAGGGAGAAGGTATTCAGGAATCAAGTTAGACTTGAATATGTACCTACCAAATAACAAGTTGTGGATATATTCACTAAGGCCCTTCTGAAGGATACTTTTGAGTATCTAAAAGGGAAGATGAGGGTTTCTGCCCCTCCTTCTTTGAACTAAGTCCACATGGAGGTGCATCAGTCCAGTGGATTCATAAATTATTTTTATTTTGGACTAATGATTGAGGTCTACTCCTCAGGGGGAGTAGAGAAGTGCATTGTTGCAATATGTGTTGTGGATGTACTCCTTAGGGAGAGTAAATAGAGCTTTTTATGGAAAAATTTTCCTTTTCCATTGATGTCAAAGGGGGAGAGAGATCATGTGAAAATTTTATGTTTGGCAGGTTGTCACTCTTGACAAGCATGTATATGGCCTTTGGTGTTTTTTCACATCATGTGTTTCCATCAATGGAAAAGGGGGAGATTTTTACAAGTATGGATGTGTTGTCATTTATGTTGTCATTGATGTCAACATAGTACAGGTTGAGTAAGTTGAGCATTTTCCAAGTGCTTTTGAGAAAATTCGAGAAATAATGAAAATAGTGTTGAAGTATGTTCTTAGTGTAATCTAGTATTGTCGTCTGTAATTCTTCCATGTTAATCTTATTCCTATGCGGATATGTAGGTGTGTTCATAAGCTTTAATGGATAATATATCTCGAGTTTTAGATTTTGGGTTGATGGAGAGAAAAAATCATGTTCATGGGCGTGTGAACTGGTTTGTCAGAGTTATCTGGTTATGGATTGGCCGATATGTTTTGGCTGTACAGTCTTCTGATATTTGGTTTTAGATCTTGCAGATCTGGGAGATGACTATTTCTGATAGTCTTTGTGTTCTGAAATTTTTTCTTGTGGTTTGGCGCTCTAGAAGACTTGCTCCAGAGCTCCTATGCTTTTTCTGGTTGGTCTGGTTGGACTGGTGAAGAGTTCTTTGCGAATAAAGTTAATTGAAGTTGTGGATGTATTTGAGTTGTTTTCAGAGATGATGAGATATCTAGTGAAGCATTTTGTACAATCTTCATGAGGCTATCTTTCTGGTGATGCATGTACTTCAAATATCATCGGTGTTCTCATTAGGTTTGGTTGACCTAGTGTTTGCACGTTACATTAAGCTTTTGCATCAATTTGAGAAAGTGTGTGCATGATTCAAGATTTCTTTTAGGTCCTAAATTAAATATGTAATTGCCCTCTCAGATTCTTATCCACCATGAGAATGTTGAGTAGCCGACCTAGTTTGAATTTGTAATTTGAAATTGTTTAGCTGACCTTGGTGAATGTTTCTAAGGTTGAAGATGGTATAAAAGTGAATCAAGTTGTAGCGAATTGATCATACATCCATCATTCAATTCAAGAAAGAGAAGAGTGTGTGAATAACCGTGAAAAGAAGAGTGGAAGAACGATTCGTGGAAATAGTACTTTATTGTATCTACAATCTTCTAATCAAGTTGTGAAGTGTGTGGAACTCCTAGTGGTGGATCTTTATCTATTTCTTTGTAGTTATTTGTAGGAAGTGAGCCTCCTTTTCTATATAGTGAGTTCTAAGGTAGTGAGCCTTTATATCTAGGCACTGAGCCCTCAGGGAGTGAGCCTATGTATCCGATTTTGCATTCTACTATATTGTGAGTTAATCATCAATGTGGGTTTTCCCTCATTGGGTTTTCCACATAAATCTGGTGTCTCTAGTGTTGTTTTTTTGTTATATGCATTTCATGTTCACACTTTATAATAGATTGAGGATAAAGTGGAATTGATTAATTTTATAAGTAAAGGATTTGATACAACTGATTCACCCACCCCCTCTCAGTCATCGTGTGCATTTCAACATCCTCCACCAATTTCCTTCAAGTTTCATTCAAGGAAACCTTAGAGATCTCAATCTAGGATGGAAATGAGGGAAAGAGATCTATAATAAGGTGCCCTAGGGGTGTGATTAAAGATAAAAAGGTGTTCACCTCCAAGCAAAGGCTTGGAAAGAAGATTAATGCAATATGATAATCTAGCTATGAAACCTAAGAATTAAGAACCTAAAGTTAGACTGATAAAAGAGAATGAAACAAAAAGGTACCTGGAAGTAAGATGTGATCAAAACAGGTTCTGAAACCCTAAAATTATAACTTTTAATGCTCACTAGAACTCATACGCAAAATTGGGTGAGTTTTTCCTAGTCTAGAGTTTTTAGGTAGGGTCTGGAACCTCTCAGTGACTGATTTGGTTTGTTGAAGATTGGAAAAAATGGTGTACTAGAAATCACACGCCTAGATTGTTGCAAAGTATCTTGTTTTAGCGCAAAGTGTCCGAGGAGCATAATTTTGAAGTGAAACTTTGTGAGCCTCTGAATATGGATCAAATAAGCACTTTCCCGTTGGTTTCATGTAAATAGGTTGGATATCTTGCTCTAGATCCAAGTTTTTGTCAGTCTTGACAAATTTTTATGACAACTTTTGCAACTTTGTAAATTCAACACTTTTGAAGGATTCAAATCTACTTTTTCTTCAACCTATAAACCTATGATCGCTCAAAGAGAGGGGGAAAATGTTGTTTTGTTAGATAATAGGGGTTTACCTTGGTCAAGCCTTGTTTTGGTAATCAAACACTAATGATAAATGAACCATTAATGAAATGAAACATGAAACAAAAGATGAAACAATAGAACCTTGCTTAAAACCTTCTAGATCTGTAAACAAGCATGAAGTGGCCTCAATGGATGTAGATTTTGATCATGATTCTTGATGAAAGATAATTCCTTTGAATACTTGAATTGATCTTGAACCATGCAACACAACATTAGCTTGAAACCACATGCATGATGCACTAAATATTTGACATGATGCTTGAATCTTGAATGTTGCTTCAAATGTTTAATGATTTTATCTTGAATTCCTTCTTCAAAACCCTTGAATACTCTTGAATTCTCTTGTGAAAGTAATCTTGATTTCTTATGAAACCCTAGGATGAAACTATGTAAAATAACCTTTTATTTATACATATTTATGCCAAATTTCCCTAAATTACAACACTACAAGCTGACATTAGATCTAGGAAGATAAAATCATGCCAAGAATTTGATTAAAAATAGGTCCTAGTTACAGTGGGACTCATATGCTAGTTGAAGCATATGAGTCCCAGTAGCTAAAACCCAAGACACAAATTTCTAGGAGGTCTTATTTAATGTAGAATTTGAAATCAGGTCCCAAGACCTAGGTGGGACTCATATTCCCAAGGTGGCATATGTGTTCCAGATCACTAAAAATGGAACACATGACCCAAAAAATTGAATTACAATTGATTATTTGCTGAGTGTTAGGATTATCCTTGGAAAGATGCATTTAATAAGGCTCGTGGATGTAAAATAGGGCCAATTAAAGCATAAAGAAGCCAAATTAATTAATAAATCCCTGGATTAGTGTGAAGGTGTAAAGATACACTTTGAAAAACCCTAAATAAGGCACAATTAAATCCATTTTATCATTAATTATTCATTCCCAAATTAAGTTTGAAAAAGGGATACTTTTTCCTATAGTGCACATGGCACTATGAGAAGCAAGATTTAGTATCTTTGTCCAATACAGAGGCAAAGTATGTTGTTGCAGAATATTATACACAAGTGTTGTAGATATAGCAAACATGGAAGGATATCAAGATACAATATGATGAGCCTATTCTTATTTTTTGTGATACTACAAGTGCTATATGATATTTCCAAGAATCCAGTGATGCATTCTAGAACCAAGAACAAATCAATCGAGTATCACTTTCTAAGAGAGAAAGTTGTAGATAAAGAAGTCAAGATGGAGTATGTTCATACAAAATATCAGATTACAGATATTATAACAAAGGCTCTTGCAAATGATACATTTGAGTATCTCTAGCAGAAGTTAGGGGTAATTGCCCATCTATCTTGCTAGATGCATAGTTGGTGCATCTATTTAGGGGGAGTAATTCAAGCCACATCTTTTTCCTGGATTGATGGTGGTTACCTATCAAGGGGAGTAGGTAGTGTTTTTTGTTGATAGAGGGAGCTTGTAAGCTATTTCAAAAAGGGGGAGAGAGTATGCATTGTGCACCTTAGGGGGGGATCTCGTGCCCTAAAGGGGACAATAGGAGAGAGAACTATGCACAAAAAGAGGGAGAATTTTTTTTCCTTTGCCCTTGATGTCAAAGGGGAGAAGTGTGCATGTTAGATTGGTTTTTCCATCAATACCAAATGGGGAGATTATTGCAGTTTGGTTGTCATTGATGTCAAAAGTATGATTGAGATTGTTGCAACTTGATAAGTTTGGTTGTTAGTGTATTCAAAAGTGATTTGCAGTCTAGTTGACTAGTTTCTAGTGTCCATTAGAGATGCTCTACATTTCTTTTTTGGTGATTTTTTGTAACTACAGTTTGTAAGATAGATTCATGATCTATCATGGCATTATGGTCTAAGTTTCAATTCCTTTGGGTTACAGGAAAGGTGTTTGGAAAGTAACAATTTGAAGACTGTGTTGGTTGTGTGAGATGCTCACAGTGGTGCAGAATTTGGCTTTGCATTCCTCCAAATTTTTAGATATGGATGTGTTGGTTAGAATTTAAGTTTTTTGAGGTGTGAAAGTGCTATATCCAAAGTTTCATATCATTTGTCCTTCTGTAGAGAAAGTTATGAGTAACAGTATTGTCTAGTGACTAGTTTTAATGTTTGTTGGCTTGCGTCAAATTTTTTTTATATGAAGTTGTGAAATGGATGTATGAGTGTGTTCTTGAATATCATGTGATGTCATTTGTTTCTTTTTAATATATTTTTTGGTTTCTCCGAAACAAGTTGTGGTTTGAAATGAAGGTGTTATTGGGTTATGCTTTTGTCTAGCTGACAGAGATATGATGAAGGTGCATGCAACAAGTTGAAGGGTGTGTGGAGTCTATGGAGTGTTTTAAGGTGTTCCATGGGTCATCCTAACTTATCTGGGAGAATTTATAGTAAACATTTTATGATTCATGTGTATTGCCAAGTTGTAATAGTTGACATACTTCATGTTTCATTTTTTCCTGCTTAAGGCCAACCAAATTTGAATTTGTGAAGCATGTAAATGTTTTTCATTGAAAACCAGATTTGTGAAGAGTGTTTAGGACCAATTTAAGCATGTGTTAGAATTTTCAAGGTTTATTCCTCTTTCTACTATTGTGTACAAAGTTATTTTGGGTCTTTCCCTTCCACACATTTCATGTTGTTTCTTGATCTTTTGCCGACTTGTAAATGTAATACTCTTGTTTTTATTAGATGACATGTAATGTAATAAATGTAATATCATGTATATATTATTGTGAAGGCACAAATTTCCACTCTAGAAAAATTCCACATTTATTTTATCCTTACTTTAGAAACTATAAGTTGGATGATGAAAACCCACCACCATCGGTTTATTCCTTCTATGTGGCCTTGTATTTTTGCATCAGTGGAGAAATTTTTTTCAAGGACCCACACAGACATCTATGCATTGCAATTTCATCCTGACAGGATTCCTACCCCTAGAATCTACAAGATTATTATGTCTTTGGTTGGATGTGAAAGTAACGTCTTCTATCGACCATTGATAAATGAAAAATAAACTTTTACCTCCATTTCAAGCATTCAAACTCACTTATTTCATCCTTCATACTACTTCTTGCAACTTCTTGCTCATTCTTCCATTATCTCACTCTCTCAAGCTCACTCTTGCTCTCTTCTTGGTCATTCTTTCTTTTCTCTTCTCTCTACTTGGATTTTATAGTGTATTATTTTTTCAAATCCACCATCTTTATAGGTTGATGAAGCTCAATTATCTTTGTGTGGCATAGCCTCTCATCATCTTCTCCTCTTATCCTTGAGTGCTAGTAGAAGAGAAGGTGATATTTTTCCTTTTACTTATTTCTATCATTGTGTCTTATAGAGTAGCATTCAAGCTATCTTTGCACTCTATTTGATAGTGTCATTTCAATTTTTTCTTTATCGATTTCTCTACATCGTATCATATCTGGTTGTTCATGGAGGTGGGAACACCGAAACGGGGGTTTGACTGAGGAAAATCTTAAAACACAGCCTAAAATTTTTCTTGTTTCCATGTGTGTAGGTGCCAGTTCATCCTTTTGAATTTAAAGCTAAAGAATCAAAGTGTGGGTGGAGTGGTATATTTTCCTCCTCTTTCTTTGTTGTTTCCACATTAGAATAACTTTCAATAATATTCTTGATGTACTTTCTTATTTCTATATTTTCTCTATCAAACTGTGAAACTTTGTTACTCAGGTCATAAGTAGGCCCTTTACATTTTTTTCTTGTTTTTCATACCTTTGTGTATACATGACGTGAATGCATCCCTAACACGCTAGTGCACCATGCTAGAGTCTAGTTCCCATGTTATTGTCCTTAGACAACAAGCTATTTGGTATGTAGTTCAAAACCTCTATGGTCACCTCACCTGATTTCTGAAACACTCGTCAAACAACTTGAGGTAGTTTAGGGAAATTCATTCATTGGGGCTCTCCCAAGACCTAGAGCCTCAGGGGTGATGGATCTCCCTACTCTACATTTTTGTTGAACCTGAAGTGAACTCCTTATTTTGATTTCTTGGTATTATAAAATATTTCTCTCATGTCTTGGGTGTGTTGTAGATTTGTGTGTCATGAAGCATGTAGCCTTGTGACCCATCCTATGACCCCTAGATACTAGGTAGAAGAATGCTTGGATATTTGAAAATGGAATCTAGTTAGGTCACAGTCTATTAGTGCAATAATCTACATCATCTAAGTTAGTTCTATCTAAGTACATGAACATGGTTTCATTCACGTGTATCCCTCCTCATGAAAATGTGAGTTCTACACCTAAAATAACATTCACCTCGCATGATGAGCCCCTTAATAAAGAGCCTTCCTTGCTATACATTCTTGCATAGATCAATGAATCAAGTTAATATGATAATATAGGAGACACAATTTATAAAAAAATTACACAAGGATAGATACAAATAATTAGAGACCATTCTATGTATGCATGATGGACTCTTTGTTTCCCTATGGGCTCTATCTCTTTGTTAGTCTTGGTAGCACCCAAGGCTGTTGATGTTTCATTTTTTATCATTCAAAAGACTAACTTGTTTTGAGTAAGGCTAGGTATCCTCTAGACAGACTCTATGGTTCAAAAATATTTGAAATTCCCTCATGACGGTTCTATGCATGTAGTGCATGACACTGACTATAAGTCATTGGTGTTGCATTGGGGTTTCTCACTGTATCACTTATGGCCTTCCCTAGTTAGAAATCTCCCTCATAGGGGATATTTGTTATATAAGGATTATATTAAATATAATACTAGGGGCTCAACACCGAAGGATGGCTATCCAGTCTCCCCCTATACAATATTTGTGAAGGCTTCCATGATTGTACAACAACAAGTCACTTCTTCTGCCCACAAACCATGGAAGGGGAAGATTTATCGAGATCAAGGGCCTTCTCCTTCCATGTCATCTGCTTCTAATTTTACTTCTCATCTTTCTTTTGCACCTTTGGTTCCCACTCCCATACCTTGCATGGGAAGTGTGATGGTTCTTGTATAGAAGAAATTGAAGTGTCAAGTCTTTGAGCTTCCTATTATGTGCACAATTCCTAGACCCATTATCGATGGCAAGGGGAAGGGTCCACATTGGGTTGCTCCTATTTCTTGGCTTCCATGACCTCCTATTGTTCATCTACCTGCCCCATAATAGAGAACAAGAAGAGGTTCACTGTCAAGGTGCCTATTTTTGTTTTTCTTCTTATGGTTGTTTTTACTCATGTGCTCCTTCCTCCTGCCTGTGTCCAGGAGACCACCTTTCCATTGAAAATGGTTGTGAAGGATAATATTGCAACTAAGCAATAACCTGATCTCTTCTCAAGGTGAGTCTTCCAACAACCATAGCCGACATATCCAAATTTCACATGAGCATAAGCACATGAAAAAGGATTTGGCCATTGAATATGCCACCTAGCAAAAGATGGAGGGCGTCTAATGGCCCTTCTTTCTATATCCTCTTCTATTGTATCACTTCCTTCTATTGTGCCCTTCTCAATTCCAATCACCTTTGTTATGGTTCTATCTTCTCTAACAGGTCCTGATAATACTCACTCCAAAAGGGTGTAGGTTTTCATCACTCCCTTCGTGGAGCCCCCTCTTTTGATGTCCATCCTAGAAATCCATCCCTTCTCTCAGTCCATAGACATGTCTAGGACAATGGTGGTGTCTATTGCATCTTTGTATTTTTCATCCTCAGCTTCCACTTCTTTTGTGAGGAATACGCATTCATTGCTGAAGCATAAGCTAGAGGATAACCTTGCTACAAGTCGAGGTCAGAAAAAGGGTTCACCTTCTTCAGAGGCTAGTTCTATCCAGGCCAACACCATCCTAGTGATGGAGGTGGCCCTTGCATCCCTAGAGTTTTTCATTGTCCCTCTTGATGAGGGTGCTAGTGGCTCTCAAGAACCAGCTTCTTCTCCTACTCGATCAACACATGGCACTCTGATGAAGTTCATGTTTAATTTGGTGGATGATATCTTGGCTCTATCTTTGACCTTTTCAAGGTCAACAACTTTTGCCTCACAAGAGCTCAGTGAAGAAGACATTGAGGGGCCTTCTTCCTTGTCCCTTGTAGGTGATTCAGAGGGTACCACTCTTGTTATCTCACCCTTGCATGACCATCTACCCTTCCCCTATAATTATCTAGATTGGGAGTAGGATGACTTGTTGTTGATGAGGACTAGGTGGTGCCTCTTCTTTATCGATATATTAAATTTGTTTGTGTGTTTGTGTTCCCTCACACTTGTCATTTTTTTTTTATGATCCTGGTTAGAGGACCCTTACTACCCTTGTAGGTGCTTGGATACAGGCATTGAATTTTTTTTGTGCACTTCTTCTATTTGTATCATCATTATTCTATGTGTTATGAAATTTGTTTTAGATATTGGGGATGATTCAAAGTGTTGGGGAAATTTAGCCCTTCTTCCATGTTAATCCTATTTTTATTTTTTATTTTATCTTCATGTTCTCTTGTTCTTTGATCTAAGAACTTTGGGTATTGATGACCATTCATTCATACAACGTATTATATCTATTTGTATCTATGAAATAATCTAGCCTCAAACTCTCAAATCCCCCTACCTCTCTTGATTTCTTCATTTATTTTTCTTTTTGATGTTGTGGTCCTTATGTGGTGTCCTTCGCATGTGTGACAACATACCATAGAATACGTCTTGTTATGTATTACGTGCCATAAAATATATAACTTTTCTTTTTCTCCTTAAGATGTCATGTGCTCCTTTGCACAACACACACCATCCTAAGGTGGGGCTACCATGTTGTTCTAATTTTTAGTAAGGTGGATTATCTTGATGTCAATTTTCTTTACAATGAATTTCATGACAAAAGAAACCCTTATTAATACTATAATTTTTAAAAATGTTGTATTCTCTCAAGACTCCTAGATGAGTTTTGTGTTTTAAAGGACCCCATATGTGAAAGAGTCTAGTTTTTTTTCTAAAATGAAGATTTTGAAAAATTTCCTTTGAGAAGGAGTATTCTTTCTAATGGATTCCTTAACGAAAGGATATTTTAAAAGGATTCCTTGATGATAGAATTAATTACAAAAAAAATCATGTTTTTCAATTGGAGCATTCCTTTGAATGGATCCCTTGGTGTCTTGAAGGATTTCATGTTGAAGGAACCCCCTTTGAAAGCTTCTCCTTCAATTGAATTCATTGATTTCTTGCAGTTGAGTTTCTTTTATCTGATATTCGATGTCACTGTGTCTTGGTGTTAGACATCGTATATCCTCACGTCTAGCTTGGAGGAAACCCAACTAGACCTATATTTTATGTTGACTGTCTTGCAACATAGTTTACAGCAACTACATGCTTATCTAGTCAGTGTATCCAATTAGATTGTGTCTTATCATGCTGACCTTTGTGTTTTATTTTTTACCTAATATGTTTTCTCTATAGCCTAACATGTTTGTGGTGAGAACACAAATTTCTTTGTAGGACCAAGAACTTGTGAAGCCTCCTCTCTTTCATGTTCAACTAGCTTTATAGGATCGAGAACCTATGGAGCCATTTCCCCTTCCTTCATGTACAAGTGTGCTAGATCAAATATTTGCTTCCTTGATGTTGCTAGTATATTCTCTTAAATGTCTTTCTACTTTAGCTTGCATCCAAACTGACACATATGCTCACTAAAGTGGGGGAAACACATGTAATGGCGCAAATTTTCACCTTAGGAAAATTCCCCATTTATTTTATCCTTACTTTAGAAACTATAATTCAGATGATGCATACCTATTTCCATTGGCTTATTCCTTTCACTTTGCCTTGTCTTTTTGCGTTGGTGGAGGAATTTTTATCGGGGACACACGTGTGCTACATGGACATCCATGTGTCACACTTTCATCTTGACAGGATTCCTACACTCTCTTCTTGACAAGAATCTACATAACTCTTACATTTTTGTTTGGCTATGAAGGTAATGTCCTTTGTCGACCCTTGAATGACAAAAAATGACCTTTTACCTCCATTTCAAGCATTCAAACTCACTTCTTTCATCCTTCATGTACTACTTGCAACTTCTTGCTCATTCTTCCATTCTCTCACTCTCTCAAGCTCAGTCTTTCTCTCTTCTTGGTCATTCTTAATTTTCTCTCCTCTCTAATTAGCTTCTAGATTGTATTCTTGTTGAAACTCTACCATCTTTGCAAGTTGATGAAGCTCCATTATCTTCATGTGGTGTATCCTCTCATCATCTTCTCCTCTTGGCCTTGAGTGCTAGTAGGAGAGAAGGTGATATTATTCCTTTTAATTATTTGCATCATTGTGTCTTATAGAGTACCTTTAGGTTGTCTTTGCACTCTATTTGATAGTGTAATTTCCTTTCTTTTCTTCATCAGTTTATCTATATTATTTCATATCTGGATATCCATGGAGGTGGGAACACTAAAATGCGGGTCTAAGTGAGGCATACTTCAAAACACATCCCAATTTTTATCCTATTTTTGTGTGTGTAGGTGCTAGTTCATCCTTTCGAAGTTAATGTTGAAGAATCTAAGCATGAGTGGCCTGGTATCTTTTCCTCCTCTTTCTTTGTTGTTTCCACATTAGAATAGCTTTCAATATTATTCTTGTTATACGTTTTTCTTTCTATATTTTCTCTGTCAAAATATGAAAGTCTATCAATGAGGTCATAAGTAGGCCCTTTGCATTTTTTTCCTATTTTCCAAATATTTGTCTATATAGAACACTAGCATGTTGCACTAGAGTCCAATTCTCACATTTTTTTCCTCAAAAAAGAAGTTGTTTGGCCTATAGTTTGAAACCTTTATGGCCGACTAGTGCAGGAGCCCCCCAAAGTGCATCTAGGAGGGTTAACAGAAAGGACAAGGATTAGCAATTTGTTTTAGATCACATGTAGAAAACTCCTTCCATTCCTTGAATTTGTGCCTTAGAGGCATTTGAGAACTTGCATTATGTTAGTGAAGGTCATATTGATCATTTGCTAGATTGGGGTTTGGCTACAAGGATGATTGAATACCTTTACAGACCTTCCTAGGTGATAGTTTTCTTTAAAATTTTGCAAATATGGCCTATGGAAAGAAAAAAGTGGCCATGGAACAGTTAGGCTCAAGCTTAACTGAATTGGAGAACCTATTTATGGAGTGCTTTGACTTGAAAGCAAGGATGGAAGCTTTTTTAATTTTGAAAGTTCATGAATACTAGTATAGACAGTGAGAAGAATTGGATAATTTTCTATGTTATGCTTTGAATTTGTGTGATTGGGAGTTATCATGGATCTGTAGATTGGTGTAGCTTCTGGTGTAAAATGTGTTCTAAGTTTTTGTGGTAGTATTTAGGTTGTGTGATCAATTTGCAGGCGTTGTTTTGCTTGATTAAGTTGTTCCTTTTTAGTTACTGACCTAACAGTCAGTCCGTAAAGGATGGAGTTCTAGTTACATTCCCATTGTACTTGTGTACGGGGCCTTGGGAACTGTGATTAGGCTCCATGTCTGTATATAAATTAGGGTTAGGAGTGGTTAGGAGTCAGGGAAGCATGGAAAAATTCTTCTCCTAGGCGAGCTTGACAGTGCCCGGCTAGGAAAGACAAGAAGTGCAAAGCGCTTAACTGGCAGGGGTGTCTATCTCCTGGCAATTCACAGTGTGGATAGGGTAGGTGAATTCCTTGCCAAGGCTTAGTAAGAAGGAGGAAGCCCCATCAACTTGTTTGATGAGATGAAACCTTAATAGTCTGCAAGAAGACAGGGAAAAGACCCAAAAAGACCTAAGTTCTTGATCAGTTCCAGTTTGAGGAATTGTACGGGTAGTTGGAGGTCAGGACCACTACATTCTTCAAGTGATAGACATGAAGAAAAAGAAACCCAAGAGTAAATTCAGTGCTCTTTGGTAAACCTTGGAGTATTAGTGTGTTTGCTCGGAGATAGAGACCTAATCGGGCTTTTGGGCTAGTAGCCTAATAAACCCTAACTGAGGGTTTGGTGGAAGTGAATTGTAAATGGAGTATGGTGGATTGTCAAAAACCCTAGGGAGATGGTTTGAAGCCTTTGGAAACATATCTACACCCCTACAAAGTTAAACTTTAGTTATTGGAGGATATTAGTCTTTAGGGAAGATTAAGGGCTAAGGAAGAATAAAAGCATTGCACCAAGGGTGACTTGGTAGATTGGAATTGAGATGATAGTGGGGTTGGCCAAGAGAACTAGGGGTACCTACAAATGAGGTAGGTCCTAAGGTTAAGGTGGTTAAGACACCAAGGAGATGTTGCTAGCAAGGATCCAGAGCATGGAACAATGATTGTTCCATCCAACCCTACCCTTTCAGATTGGTATCAGAGCAAGTTAAAGATTTGGGAGAGAATCTTGTATGTCAGACCTTGAATCTAGTGGTTCCACAACCATGGTGACAAACATTGAGTTGGAAAAAAAGGTTGAAGATCAAGAGGAAGATAATAGGAGGTTGATAGAAAGACTAGCTCCATTGGAGCAAGCATTGAGCAATGTGCAAATTAGGGCCGATGATGTGAGTGATAGATTGGAGGGTAGGGTACCAAAGAGTGAAGAGGTTGTAGAGGAAGACAAGACCCCTGGACCTGACCCTGTTCTATAAGAGGAGCCTTTCTTGAATGCATTGAAAGCTTTGAGTGGGAAAGAACTTGAAGGTATACCACTGTTCAGTGGAAAATTGGAGGCTGACCTAGTCCTGGATTTGATAGAAGGCATGGAGAACCATTTTGAATGTGATGGAGTCACTGAAGCACAAAAGGTGAAGGTGGCCAAGTCTAGACTGAGAGGATCTGCCTTGACATGGTGGAAATTCATTCAGATAGAGGGGGAAAAGGAAGGCAAGAAGCCTATTTCAACTTGGAAAGGTATGGTGGCAAAAGTGAGAGAAGCTTACATACCAGATGATTATGAGATTCAATTATACAAGAAGAGACAAAGCTTGAGGCAAAGAGACCAAGATGTGAACACTTACATTGAGGAGTTTCAAAAACTTTGTATGAGGTCCAATGTTTTAAAAGATGAAAGTCTCAAGGTGGCTAGGTATCTTAATGGCTTAAAGTGGAACATCCAAGAGGAGATGACTCTTCTAAGTCCAAAGACAGTACACCAATGCTATCAATTAGCTATTAAGATTGAGGAAAGAAGCAAGAGGAAACATGATCAGGCTTCTAAGAGTAAAGGAAAAGGTAGAGATCGAAGGGATCAAAGAGGACAAAGAGGTGGCTACCAAGGTAGAGGAACTAAGCAAAGAAACCAAGGAGAGTCTAAAATCACTGAGCATGGGAGTGTAACACCTTCTATAGGAGGTTATGGAAGAGGTAGAGGTTCTCAAGGAGGATCAAATAGAGTAAGAGGAGCAAGCAGGAGCAATTCATACTTTGCTACCATGAAATGTTACCATTGTGGTCAAGTAGGACATCTAGCTTATAGGTGCCCGAAGAAAGAATCTTCATCTAATACTGAGAAGAGGGTGGCATATGCTCAAGAGGACACCATGAGTACTAAATTAGCAAAGATCAGTCACATTGAATCTGAAATGGGGGAGAATCTGATGTTTAGGAGAGTTTTGATCAGACAACTAGTCAAGGAAGAACACAAACAAAGGAGAGATCTATTTAGAGTGAGATGCAAGATACTTGGGAAAGTATGTAAGGTTATTGTAGATTCAATTTCGAAAGATAACATCATCTCAGAAGAGGTAGTAAAGAAATTGAAATTGGAGAAGGTACCCCACACTAACCCCTACAAAGTAACATGGCTAAACAAAGGGTAGAGTGTTCTTGTCAATTAGCAAGTAATGGTGGAGTTTTCCATTGGAGGGTACAAGGATACGTTAATTTGTGATATGTTACCCATGGATTAATGCCATCTACTACTGGGTAGACCATGGCAGTATGATAGAAGTGCCATGTATGATGGGAAGGAGAATGCTATTTCTTTTTAAAAGGATGGGAAGACATTTAAGTTGTAGTCACTGTCAGAAGAAGAAGAAGGGCAGTCAAAGACACCAAGTGTCCTGTTAAACAGTGGCAAGGAGTTCCTTAGCAACCTACATCAAGGGGGTGAAGGATATGTGATCATGTTGCAGTCCAAAGAAGAGAATAAGACTGAGAAAACAGTCATACCCGGAGCAGTCCAGAAGTTGCTTGAGAAGTATAAGGACATAGTGAGTGATGGTGCACCTGCAACTTTACCTCCAAAAAGGGCCATTAGCCATCAGATTGACTTCATAACTGGAGCTTCATTGCCTAACAAAGTAGCTTATAAGCTTACATCTAATGAGAATCTAGAGGTAGCTAGACAAGTGCAAGAGTTATTGGATCAAGGATTGATTAGGAAGAGCATCAGCCCATGTGCAGTACTAGTGGTCTTAGCAGCCAAGAAAGGAGGAAAGTGGAGATTATGCACTAACTCTAGAGCAATAAATAGAATCACAATTAGGTATAGGTTCCCTATTCCTAGGATTGAAGACTTGATGGATTGTCTTGGAGGAGCTCAGTACTTCACCAAGTTGGATCTCAAGAGTGGATACCATCAGATCAGGATCAAGGATGGAGATGAGTGGAAGACAACATTTAAGACAACAGATGGGTTGTATGAGTGGAGAGTTATGCCATTTGGCCTCTCTAATGCCCCTAGCACATTCATGAGGCTCATGAATGAAGTGATGAAGGACTTTATAGGGATATTTATGGTGGTATATCTTGATGATATACTTATCTTTAGCAAGACAACATAAGAACACCTAAAGCATGTGGAGTTGGTTCTTAGAAGATTGCAAGAGGAGAAGTTAGCCATCAACCTAGAGAAGTGTGAGTTTTTCAAACAAGAGCTTGTATATTTGGTTTTGTAGTGTCCCCAGGATCATTAAAAATGGATCCAAGCAAGGCGGAAGCTATCCTAAACTGGCCTACACCAACCACAAAGACTAAGGTAAGAAGTTTCCATGGATTGGCTCAATTTTATAGGAAATTCATAAGAAAATTTAGTGGCATATGTGCACTAGTCCCAAATACAATGAAGGGTGGTATGAAAACTAAGTTTGTGTGGACTCAAGAAGCTGAGAAAAGTTTTGAGAAACTAAAACAAGAAGTGGCAACTCAACCTATTCTCTTATTACCAATCTTTGACAAATTTTTTACTATGGAGTGTGATGTTAGTGGAGTTTCGGTAGGAGGAGTTCTTAGTCAAGAAGGTAGGTGCATATCTTTCTTCAGTGAAAAGCTTAATGAAGCTAAGAAGAAGTATTCTACCTATGATCTAGAATTTTATGCTTTGGTTCAGTCACTTAGGAAGTGGAGGCATTACCTTCTACCCAAGGAGTTTGTGGTCTTTACTAACAATCAGGCACTTAGTTATATCAACACCCAAGAGAAGTTGAAGAATAAACGCTTGAAATGGATGGAGTAAATCCAAGCTTTTACTTTCACCATCAAGCACAAGAAGGGAAAATTGAACAAGGTAGTAGATGCATTAAGTAGAAGATTGCTAAGAGTGCAAGAGATACAGATCAAGAGCATTAGAATAGAGAGCTTCAAGGATCTCTATGGGGAGGATGAAGATTTATAAGAGGCCTACAAGGTATGTTCTGACTTTGAGAATCATTTTCATAGCCAATACTCAGAATATACATTACAAAGTGGATTGTTGTTTAAAGGGAATTAGTTATGTGTTCCAAAAGGGTCAATGAGAGAAAACCTCATTGAGGAAAAGCATAATGGTAGTCTTAGTGTACATTTTGGCATCAACAAGACATTAGAACTATTGCAAAGTTTCTACTATTGGCCTAAGTTGTCAATAGATGTTAGGAGGTATGTGGAGCAATGTGTTGTGTGTATGAAAGCTAAGGGAGGAGCTAGTAATGCTAGTTTATATCAACCCCTACCCATTCCTAATAGACCATGGGAGTGTGTTAGCATGGATTTTGTGGTAGGACTCCCTAAGACCAAGACTAAATTTGATAGTGTCTATGTAGTGGTAGATAGATTCAGCAAGATGAGTCACTTTATCCCTTGCAAAACCACACATGATGCTAGCTATATAGCTCACCTTTTCTTTAAGGAAATTGTAAGGATCCATGGATTTCCTTTAAGCATTGTTTCAAATAGGGATGTGAAGTTCATGAGTCACTTTTGGAAGACTCTATGGAGTAGATTAGGTACCAACCTGTCTTTTGGATCAACTTACCATCCTCAGACCAATGGTCAAATAGAGGTGGTTAACGAGGTGCTAGGAAACCTTCTAAGGTGCCTAACTAAAGAATATGGATAGACATGGGACATGGTTATCTCACAGGCTGAGTATGCTTATAATGACAATATAAACCGGACCATAGGGAAGAGTCCTTTTGAAATTGTGTATGGGATGCACCCAAGAGGTATATGTGAGCTCAAGGATCTAAGAGCTATGGAACATAGGAGTAGACATGCATAGGACTTTACTCAAACCATGAAAGAGATTCAGGAGCAGGTAAAGAAGACAATCACCGAGGCTGCACAAAAATTGAAAGACAAGGTAAATATGTCAAGAAAGGATTTGCAATCTGTAGTAGGAGAGTATGTCATGGTCCACCTTAACAAATCTAGGTTGCAGAAGGGTATATCAACCAAATTGTAGATGAAAAGAGTGAGACCATGCAAGGTATTAGCCAAGTATGGGAAGAATGCATACAAGGTGGAGTTACCTGTAGATTTGGGAATTTCTCCAGTCTTCAATGTAGTTGATTTGATCAGGTTCAAGGGGTTAGTCAATGACATGGATCAAACCAGTAGGGAGATCTTCAAGGAAGTAAGAAACACACCCTTACCTATTCAAGACAAGCTTCAGGTAGAAAGGATCTTGGAGTCAAGGGTAAAGAAGTCTACAAGGCATAAAGTGTACATGGAGCATCTTGTCAAGTGGAAGAACAAACATGAATCTGAGGCTACATGGGTGGATGAAGCTCAGTTCAATAAGTAGGGTATTGACCCAAATCTAATCTATCCTCACATTCCTTAAGGTCTATGTAGAGGGGGAGAATGGTGCAGGAGCACCCCAAAGTGCATCTAGGAGGGTTAACCAAAAGGACAAGGATTAGCAATTTGTTTTAGATCACATGTAGAAAACTACTTCCATTCCTTGAATTTGTGCCTTAGAGGCATTTGAGAACTTGCACTATGTTAGTGAGGGTCATGTTGATCATTTGCTAGATTGGGGTTTGGCTACAAGGATGATTGAATACCTTTGTAGACCTTCCTAGGTGATAGTTTTCTTTAAAATTTTACAAATAAGGCCTATGGAAATCCACAAGTGGCCATGGAATAGTTAGGCTCAAGCTTAACTGAATTGGAGAACCTATTTATGGTGTGATTCGACCTGAAGGTAAGGTTGGAAGCTTTTGTAATGTTGAAAGTTCATGAATACTAGTGTGGACATTGAGAAGAATTGGACAATTTTTTGTGTTATGCTTTGAATTTGTGTGATCAGGAGTGATCATGGCTCTGTAGATTGGTGTAGCTTGTGGTGTAAACTATGTTCTAAGTTTGTGTGGTAGTATTTAGGATGTGTGATTAATTTGCAGGCATTGTTTTTCTTAACTAAGTTGTTTCTTTTTAGTTACTAACTTGACAGTCAGTCTGTAAAGGATGGAGTTCTAGTTACATTCCCACTGTACTTGTTTACGGGCCCTTGGGAACTATGATCAGGCTCCATTTCTATATATAGATTAGGGTTAGGAGTGGTAAGGAGTCAGGGAAGCATGGAAAAATTCTTCTCCTAGGCGAGCTTGATAGTGCCTAACTAGGAAAGACAGGAAGTGCAAAGCACTTAACTAGCAAGGGTGTCTATCTCCTGGAAATTCATGGTGTGGACAGGGTAGGTGAATGCCTTTCCAAGGCTTAGTAAGAAGGAGGAAGCCCCATCAACCTGTTTGATGAGCGGAAACCTTAACAGTCTACAAGAAGATAGGGAAAAGACCCCAAGAGACCTAAGTTCTTGATCAGTTCCAATTTGAGGAATTGTATGGGCAGTTGGAGGTTAGGACCACTACATTCTTCAAGTGATAGACATGAAGAACAAGAAACCCAAGAGTAAATTCAATTTTCTTTGGTAAACCTTGGAGTATTAGTGTGTTTCTCGGAGATAGAGACCAAATTGGGCTTTTGGGCTAGTAGCCTAATAAACCCTAACTGAGGGTTTGGTGGAAGCGAATTGTAAATGGAGTATGGTGGATTGTCAAGAACCCTAGCGAGATGGTTTGAAGCCTTTGGAAACATCTCTACACCCCTGCAAAGTTAAACTTTAGTTATTGGAGGATATTAGTCTTTAGGGAAGATTAAGGGCTAAGGAAGAGTAGAAGCATTGCACCAAGGGTGACTTGGTAGATTGGAATTGAGATGATAGCGGGGTTGGCCAAGAGAACCAGGGGTACCTAAACATGAGGTAGGTCCTAAGGTTAAGGTGGTTAAGACACCAAGGAGATCTTGCTAGCAAGGATCCAAAGCATGGAATAGTGATTGTTCCATCCAACCCTACCCTATCACCGACTCACCTGATCTGTGAAACACTCGTCAAACAACCTAAGGTTGTCTAGGGCAATTCATTCCTTGGGGATATCTCATGACCTTGATCCTTGTGGATTACAAAACCTCTAATCTACAATTGTAAACCTAGTTGATGTAGGTTTGTGAGGATGTGGTTGAGTTGAGGATGTGTAATGTATTATGATGTTTATGTTAGTGACTGAAAGAGAAAGACAAAAAGTGATTAATCTTATAGTCTAGATTCAAGTTGATCATGTTTTTTTCACATAAGGTAAGTGAAGAGTGCACCTAGTTATTTTCTAGAGGTAGTGAGCCAAAAGAAAAAATTCTTGAAGGTTGAAAGCAACACGTGACATTAATCTATAGAAAAGAAATTTGAAGAAGTTGCAAAATATTTGTCAAAGAAGAATTACAATCATCAAAAGAGACAGGAAAAAGAAGAATTGAAATCATCAAAAGGATTGAGCTTTATTATTAGATTTAGATAGTAGAAGGACTATCATGTTGTAATCTTTTTTATTTGGTTCATATTTTGGGGAGTAGTTGCTTCCTTGGGTTGAAGCCCTAAAAAAAAGTCTACAGGGAGTTGTAGCTTCCTTGGGAGTGACCCTAAAATATTTATACAAGGACTAGTAGCTTCCTTGGGTTTTATCCCTAAATTTTTTTTGTAACTTTTATTCCTTTGTGATGTTCAATTAGGACAATAGCTCCTATCAACATTTCTCACCATGGATTTTCCCCTATAAGGTTTTCCACGTACATCTGGTGTTGTGTGCTGTTGTGCATTGTGTTCATCTTTTATGTTTATGTTTGTGTTATAAATTTTAAGTTTCAAATTTCTCTAAAGGGTTTGAGATTTGATAAAATATCGATTCACCCTCCTCTTAATATTTCAGTGTATGTTCAACATCTTCTTTTCCAGTATACTTTTCAAAGTGAGGTATCTCAATATGTTGTGGTATGGGTATCTTTAGGATAGTAAGTAATAATGGAATGCATGCAAGATATTTTTGAGGATTACCACTGGATTGACTTTGGTTCATGTTTAAAATTTTTTGTTGGAATTATATGTCATGTTAAATATATTAGTTGGTTTATGAAAAGATAATTTTATGACATGTTGCGAGAATATGTGGAGCATGGAGGACTATTGTTAATGATTGGAGGATTATTAATTTCCAATTTTATGAGAGGTGAAGAAAATGGAGGTATTGTTGGTGAAGGAAAAAACTTATAAGTATTTTCACAAGAAAACCCTAAACTAGCATTAAGATTATTTCTATATTGTGTGGTGGATGCTATGAATAGAGGGATGAAAGTAAGAATAAAAGGTGTGGTTTTTGAAGGGGAAACTTTTATTCCCATTTAATTTTGAGCATTAGTGAGGTCTTGAGCACAACTAGATATCATAGAAATTCTTTCATATACTA
Organism: Sequoiadendron giganteum; assembly: GCA_007115665.2. Lineage (NCBI taxonomy): Eukaryota > Viridiplantae > Streptophyta > Pinopsida > Cupressales > Cupressaceae > Sequoiadendron > Sequoiadendron giganteum. The sequence goes on along the minus strand of CM021110.1, from coordinate 96,928,378 downwards.
TGTGAGCTAAGCTAAATAACACTTCTATCCCTTGGGAATCATTGATTAGATTCCTAAGGTTATCGAGCAATGGAACCATTTCTCCAACTAAGCAATATTTTCTTAATTATTGTTGAAGGACTTCTAGGACTTTATCTATTTTTTAAAGTTTAAATCTTCAGGGACATGGTAAAAAACAACCTCCAGGTCCACATAAATGTTAGGTGTCTAGGTAGACATAGGTAGCATAGGAGTAGGTAGAGAATAAAATATAAAATGTGTAGATTTTACTGCTTAATTGAAAGAGTTATAAGGCTAAGGCTCAAGAACAGATGTGACTGCAAAACAAGAATCCATAATTGAAAAACTACATCTCATAGGGGTATTAGATATGGGACACTAGGTTGTGAATTTTATAAATTTATTACTAGATTTATGACACTTAAATGCTCATATAATGGATAAAAATGATAGAAATTAAAACAATTTTTAGAAATAGGAAACAAGTCTACACATAAATCACCAAGACAAAATTGAAATTGGAATTCTAACAATATTTAGTTGGACAAGGGAAGTGGAGCCCTAGACGAGAGACAAAATATTTTAGCTTGATATAAATTTTGGAAATCAACTACAGTGTCTAAGGATATGAGGTTGCACAAGTTCAGGTTTGAGAGATTTTGTTTCTCTAGAAATGTACGAAAAATTAATTTATTTATGTGAAGCACACATGTGCATGCAATTTTATGTTTTTAAGACAATGAAATGTGTTCAAATTATAATATTTCATAAATTAAATTGATTTGATTAACTAAATTTATCTTGAAAATACTGAAAGATAACACTTTTTGCACTTTTTAAATGATAAACAATATGCAAATATAGTATTTTTCAATTTTTTTCACTAAAATTTGCATGTAATTTTGAAAAATAACAACCTAGGGTTGCACTCCAATTTTACAATAAAATATATTTTATGGTTTCAAAATATTTGCAATTGTAACAAAAATCAGGTTCACCAAAAAATGTTATGTGGGAAAAGGGATCTAGGTGCTAAATGACACCTTTCTTGATCCATTACATTAGAGGGGAACCAAAAATTATCATAGAAGACCACATGGCTACTATCCCTAATGGAAGAGTTAGAATGGTTGATCAAGGTTCTAGTCCTCTTTTGTGATTTTGTTTGTAAGTTGATTAGGACTTGAGTTAATTTGATTGTGTAAATGTAAAACTAGGTAAACTATGGATCTAGAATAAATTTATATTATTTTAGGAAACCACAAAACTATAACACATAAATTTAAAACATAAAAATAGAGTGTAGAGAAAGAGGAACTTGGCATGTCCATTGGGAGTGAAATTGCCTGGTCAATGGCAGTGGCATCCTAGACTAGAGAATGTTTCCTTTTAAATTTTTTGAACATATATCTCATTAGCTCATAGTTTATAGGTTCTTCCTTCATGGACATAGCATCAAAACATCATCTATTGATTAATAATTCAACTTGCCCTAATTTTTTGAAGTAGGGGGCTTAAATGATTGATCTTGTAATAGGAAACATGCATCTTAGTATTTAAAAAATCTCAAAGACCATCATGTGTAGAGGGTGATAGGAAACACACATCTTAGTATTGAAAACATCTCTCAAACAGTCAAAGGATGAGCCTAAAGGAGTTTTTCTATAATCTAGATAGGTGAGGATGAGAAATTTCTTTTCTTCTTTAGGAAATTCTAAGAGGAGTATGGGTATTAACACGATCAACAATAGGATCGAAAGGAGTAATTAGCCTTAGGGAACAAATACTAGGATAAAATTGTGGGAATCTAATATGGGGTTGTCAATATCTTCAACCTAGGGGGTATATTTCTAAATAGGAATCATAATATTAATTTCATTAAAGTCGGAGGAATTAGTTGAACACAAGATGGGATATGGGGCTTTGGATTTTGTAGAAAAACGAAGGGAGAAGTGAGGAATAACTAGTGCTTAGGTTCTCTTAGTAGGGGTTTTGTTCACAATTTAAGTGGTAGAAATTTCTACACCTAACTCAAAGTTATCAATAATAGAGGAAATGGTATGGGATTTCCTTCAAGTATTAATTTACCACCCCCTTAATTGGCTTAGCAAGATAGGGAGATAGATTCTCTACCAAAACTATACTATTGGACATAGTTATGGTGGAGGTTAGAGAGTTGCATGAATAGAAAGAGTAAAGTGAAAAATAGGCATTGATGGATGGGGATTTTGGCCTTGTTAAGGAGAACTTCAATAGTGACTACTAAAGGGATATGAGAATAAAATAGGGGAATATAACAAGAAAAAATTTATTTAGATGATTTAAAAGAGGAAAATGGTAGGAGAAAATATAACCAAAACCTACCCTCAAGGGTGAAGTATTTGATGAGATTTATACTCATGTTGTCCCAAATATTAGGTAGGTCTATCCTTTTATAGCCATTTTGTAACCTCACCACCTTCACTTCACCTTAGAGGAAGTTATTCATCACATTTTTATCTTGCAACTTACTTTCGTGTTTAAATGTAAGGTCCTCCATCTATAGGGGGGTAGAAAAACTAATAAAGTATTTTGTAATGATAAATTTAACACTGCAAATAGTAGCATTCTCAGCTTTCCAAGATTTAGAAAATTACGCCAGAAGTGTAGGATGGTGGCCCTTAAGGTTCTCCATGTAGGAGTCTAACCTACCACTAATAAAAATTTTCTACAATTCCTTATTTCCCTTGATGATTTAATATAATGTAGCTCAAATTGGACCCTTTCTTTTACCATACTATTCACTAGGAACATGAAGGAGAAAAACCACAATCCAAAATATTGTACACAATAGAGTAGGGCTCAAAATTCCAACCTAAACCTTCATGTTTATTGAAGAAATAAAATAAGGATAAGAAGAAGTGCAACCATATTCCAAAATGAGAGTCACCCTCATGTGACAATAAATACTTACTTTTGAATAACCATTCAAGCTAAACAATCATAAACTCAAACACAAGATGTTGCATAACCATCCAAAGTAGTGCAATGGAAATCAATTAACTCATCATATAAGAGAAGGATGACACGACACCAAGAAAATACTTATTAAAATCTTCCATTCCCAATGTTGGGTGTAAGATCTCCACTATGGTGGTTTTAAGTGTCATTGTTAATTAGCTTTTTTATATTTCTAGCAAGATTGGACCAAAGGTTCCAATCCCTCCATCTATTAAGGCTTTTAACCAAATTATCCAAACCATTTGGATATTCTTGTTTCCTTCTTTGAACCTATGCCTAATATTGACTTTTGAGAACCTTTGTATCATCTTTTAAACATCATTGACGTAGGTACCAAATTTACAATTTATTGAAACATTTCTAATTGGGAGGTCAATGATGAGTTTTTATACTCCTTCCACTTGCAAACAAGTGATTTCAAGTGTGAATACCAACTTTAGGCCCTAAAAATAATGGTTCCTTCAACTTCATTGTTATCTTTATAATGAATATAACCTTCATAAAAATTAATGACCTAAATTCTAGTTATAATTTTCTTAAATTATGGTAACATTGCAATACATATTTTAATTTTAAGATCAAAGGTAAAATTGAGGGCTACATTCATATGAAATTTTATCTTTAGATGGTTTTTTTTGGCTCCTTGAAACATGATGAGAATTGAATTTTTTGTCAAGATGTAGATAGGAGTAGAAAAGGCCTTCTAGAGACTCCACAAAGGGGGGTTTGATCCTTTGGAGATAGATCCAATCCTTAGGCTTAGATCTAGCCCCATATATTTTTAATTTTGGATGTTCTTAGGAATTTTGTAAGGTTGTCCCACTAATTGGACACATTATTCTGTACTACTACACATTTACGAACACTTTTGGAAAATTTATTGAATTATAAGGGTCCAATTCTCTCCCTAGAGGATTAACCTCTAAAGAAATACCTTATCACATATACACATATTATATTTTTTAAATAACCAAAATGGAACCCAATATATTACACCTATATTAGGAGAAATGAAATAATATAATTGATGTGATAGGGTGAGTAATGATGGTTGCAAAGCATGCACAATTTAGATATAATTTTAACATGTGACATTCTAAGTCCTCTACATATTCAACATGTTAGTCTTTCCAATTTTGTGAAGTTATCTTCTTTTACACAACATCACCTTTTTTGTATCATAGTCCTGTAATTCCAAAGTGGCCTACCTAATCCAAATTCTAATGTAGTAACAAAGGAAACAATGGTCACACCAAGGTTATGTGGCTAAAATACAATCCTACCCAAGTTTCCTAAAAATAGTTATTAGACACCTTTTGGTAATGTCATGACCCTCCTCAAAATAATTACTTGGTATATCTAAAAACATTATATTATAATTTAGATGAATATGTTATAATTGGAAAATTATTATTATGGATCGTTATTGTCAAATTTGGTGTAAGAAGGGTTTGGGGATTGAGATGTATAAGTGTTTTTGAATGAAATCTCTATGTAGGATAACATATTTTTCATAGCTCATCTAGATTTTTTGTGTTGAGGTTTTGTATTAGCTACTAATCAACATCAATTTTGAGTTAAAATGTAGGTGTAAGTAATCCCCTTAGTTGATAGTGTAGAAATAATAAGGTGATAAATAAATGTAAGAAAAAAATATTACATGAGATACATGGTGAAAAGAGAAAGGTATTTTGATTATATTAGTGCATATGGATGGGGTATTAAAAATATAATTTTATCATATAGAAATAAATTAGAGGTGTTTATTAGTAGCCTGGAAGCATGCAGGCTATGCCTTTGGTTTATTAAGTGAATCCCTTGAGAATTCTCTTTAGTGAAATCCCTAGTTTGACAAACTTTATAACTCTAAGTAGAAGATCTAAGACAAGAAAGTGTGCAATGGATCTAGGATGATGTCACAAGTATTTCTAGAAGTAAAATATATTCTCTTTTAATCTTTTTAATCTAGATATTCTTTTCATATTCCAACCTTCTAAACCTTGGTCTTTCCAAATGAGTGAACAAGTGTCTTGAATACAACCAAACCAACAAATTAACAAAATAATTGCTATGAAAAGCACTAACAATATTTAGATTATACTTTTCAATTTTAAAAAGTTAAGGTTGAAAAATGTGACTTTAAAAGTGATTTAAGCCAAATTTGTATTCACATATTTGACCTATAACGACAAATGATAATATAAGAAACAAAAAATAATCTTTAAAAATTAATCATAAAAAGGTTCAAACTTATGTCATTATAAACTAAATTTACATAAAAAGTTATTAGTTATAATGAATTATTTCATTTAAATCACTCAATTTAAAATAAACCCAAAACATTAAGTATGCAAAGTGATAAAAACAAATTAGTTAATGTTGAGCTGTGATAGCATGACAGGAGTGGGATTCTGTAAATGAAAATAAAGTTAATACGTATAGATTTGCCTTTCAGAGCATTGTAAAGCATTCAGTACCTACCATAGAAATAGGAGACTTTATGGAGTTTTCATTACTTGCGTTGTAAAGCATTGACCACCATACAAATATGAGACTTTAAGGAGTTTAAATTACTGTTGTAATAATGACTCAATTATTAGTTTAGCTTTTAAATTGTTATTTTAGTAAAATATTTTTTATTTGAAATTTGATTTAAGAAATAGTTAATTGAATGTTTGATAATTTTTCATTATTATTTGTTATTATATTTAATATTTACAATTGTTATTGTTTACGTTGAGTTTCATTTTTAATTTTTTTATTACATTGCATAATTTTTAAAAGTTATTGATTTTATCTTTTAGAATTTGAGAAAACAAGTTACAATTATAATATGTTCATAGTGTGTTTGTATAATAAATAGATTGGAATTGTATATCAATCATTATTATTTTTCTGAATAACATGAGGTTTGAAATAAGAGTTGAAATTCTATAACTCATTAAATTGTTGATAATTTATTTTTTGAATATTTTTGTTAAAAAATTGTATATAAACTTTTCAAAAAATAAATATTTGCATTAGAAAAAATCTAACATATAATTGGTTTACAAGTAAAATTAGTATTAAACAATTAAATAGTGCTAGTTGCAATAATACTTGTCAAATACAAGTACTAACAAGTGATATATAGTGGTTAGTATCTACATTGGAAATATTGTAATAATAGAACTTTTATTATATTTCGTGGAATTAGAAATATATATTGTTATTATTGAAGAATTATTGTAATGTGTTTTAATTTATATTGTGTGTGTTCATCAATATTAAAATTAGAAAGTAGTAGATCATCAGTAAAGTCTAATTCAAGTAAGGCTTGACCAATGGTGTCAATTGGTATAGATGAATTTGCATTAGAGGACACAGAGGAACTATTACTATTGATGACCAAATATATAATAATAATTATTTTTATTTTCTATTGTAAATTAGGATAATTCTAATGCCTTAAAGGATTATCATCACATCACAAGGAGATTTTTCCTAGATCAATAATTGGAAAAGACTGTTCAATGATATAATATAAAAATCTCTCGTCATGCAAATATATTTATAATGAGTGTGTAGGACTAGAGTTCTAGTTCACCAATTGGAGCACATGTAAATGTGAATAATTACTAATTTATCTCTCAAATTATGCATGACTACGATGAATGTATATAATGCCTTTAAATACAAGGAAATAAAAACATATCATGTAAATTTGTACTTCAATAGTCCTAAGTGTGAATGATAAAGGTGAGAAGTTAGTGGTGTTTTAATTAAAAATAATTAGGTGGGATAGGTTTGTGAGCCCACAAGGTTAGTCCCGCAACTATGAACTAATCTTAACAAAGAGAAGGATCTAGACCATAGCGGATAGCATGTGCATGGGAATTTGTGAATACGTGAGAGTAATAAGTGAATAGGGGAAATGACTAAGGGTATGTGAACATGGAAAATATGATAAATGGTAGGTTTATTGCATCTTAATTATGTTATATGAGAAATAATTAAATGATGATGATTGAAACATTTAAATATTACACTATTTTAAACATATAGTTCTATTTTAGCAACACGAATCATTGTATGTGAAAATATTATTGATTGTATTGTAAGAGAAAAAATTAATTGTATAATAGGACAAAAACATCAAATGGATCTCAAACCCTCTAAGTATACTTCACCTACCAAGGCCAAAATCAAATTTCGATGAAGATTTTAAACCTATACCATTATCCTAGATTCCAAGGTAGAAGCTAGGATTTAAAATTTTATACAATGAATATTTTTTTTCTTGTGTAAGGATTCACCTCATTATGAAAATGATTGTATAGTAGATTAGACTAATAAAAATATTATATTTTCAAGATTTACTCATGTAAATATAAAATGAAATGAAACATATTCATTTATAAAATTATTTCCATGAAGATAGAAACATGGATTTCAAATTTTATTTTTAAAAATTGGCTTTCCTAAGAGTTCACCTCAATGCTACTTAGGGATCATGTATAATTTATTAGTCTAAAAATGAAGTTCTATTTTCACGACTTACTCGTGTTGATAGAGAATGATATCACTCATCAATTTAAATCACAACTAGCATGGTGACTTGTTTGAGTCATTGTGTCTAATTCCAATAAATTTCATTAAATAGATCAATAGAAACAAGAAGTTAGATTCCTTCCTCAAATCATTTTGATTAACAACATTTAAAGTATTACTCCATACCCTTACAATCAATATCATTAAATTACATGATGAATCGATAAAAATCAATAAATGAAGATTTTCTTATCAATGAAAATGGCATAGAGGGCTAAAGCTATTACATTTGAAATTAAAAAATTATAGAGTAGCTACTCTAAAAAAGGAGGTCATATCATCTTGGATTTTAACCAGATTGAGATATTTATATTCTTTGTTTTAAAAATTTCTTATCTATAAAAATTTGGATTTGCATCTTCTAAGGTAGAATGAAACCAATAGTATATAGAAGTAGATAAGTGAATCCATATAAAAAATCAAACTAGTCTCAAACAAATTTTGAAGGAAAGAATCTTTAATTCATACACCTTAGTTGTCTATTTTACTATCATTCTCCAATTTATTTGTCAAGAGTGTGAAAACAATAAATTACATACTTAAATATAATCATTTATAATAAAGAATATTAAATATATATAAAAAATTACTTCAAATCAAAATTATCTATTTAGTCAATGGGTTGTTGATCTATTGGTGAAGTTAGAAAGTTCTAAATGAGACCACCAAAGATCAAGTTTTACTATGCGCAATGCCTGAACACCATAAAATGACTTAGGTGGAATAGATACCCCTCAATCTGTAACTATTAGTGAAAGAAATTTCAGCCTAAAAACCCATACCCCTCTATTAAATAGCTAAATGATTTTGTGATTTTGATATATAATAAAATGAAATGAAATGAAATGTTTTAATAACGTTTACAAGACCACATCAGTTTAACATTTATTCATGAAAAAATATTTATATTTTTATAACTATTTATTAAATAATCAATCTCATGACATTGAGACTTATATTATTACCATAACTTTCTTATGTGGACACTTGTCCCTTTTGTAGGGACAACTTTATTTGATTTTTAGTCTTGTAGTGTGACACAAAAGGACAACTTTATTTGATTTTTAGTCTTGTAGTGTGACCCTTACAATGAACTTGTGTTTTGGGACCACCGTCAATGAATATGTGTGTTGTGGATTTCCTATACACAATCCTAAGCAACTTTCAACTTTGTTGCTAGTTAAAGTTTGAAGCGAATTTTCATTAATAATTTGCATAAAATCTATCATTGCGTATCTTGAATAGTGTAATAAAAGTTATAAAACTGTTAAGTAATGCGTGGACCCATTTTTTACAAACTACTGTATTGCTGTATTTGTGGAAAAAAAATACTTTAAAATGTATAAAAGGCATTAAGATGGTAGCGATTATGCAAGGGCGTGGAATATCATTAAGAATGAGGTTGTTATCTCTCGTGCTGGATTGCTTCGCTCCTGCACAGCGATATGAAGATAATGTTGAGCTTCCAGAGCGCATCTCTGCTGAACAACAAGACGAAGAATATAATACAGAAGATTTTGAGCAAGGCGTGCGCGTAACTGTTCAAGGATTGGCTGGTGGATCCCGCCAAGTTAAGCGCATTCAATTCAGGTAATCAGGTACTGCAATTAATTCTTAGTAGATTTTAAGGATAAGATTGTATAGTGATGATATGAATTGAATTGGGTGCAGTCGTGAACTGTTTAGCGAAAGGCAGGCGAGCTTGTGGTGGGAAGAAAATCGGGTGAGGGTGCGTCAGCATTATGCCTCCACTGGGAATTGAAATGAACTTTGTTATTTGGTACTTGTCTTCTGTATGAATATTGAAAAGAAAACTTTCTGAGCCTGATTTGTTGTGAAGCACTGGTGACATAATGCTTGAATTTTTATTCTCTGAATCTACTTTAATTGGAACATTTTGGTAATTTCTACCAGCTACTATCACCTACCTACCCAAGCTACCACCTAAAGTATGCAGGTTTCAAACATAGCATTTAACACAGAAACTTCTCCCACCGACCATGGCATTTGGCATATGATTTTATTGTTCTGTATTCTGGAATGTTCCAAGATCTCTATAAAGAGGCATAATGTAATCGACTAGGCATCAAGTGTAGAAATGATCAAGAGATCGTAATGGATGTAAAGGATTCAAGTGGTTAATGGAAATGTGCCGTAGCAGAAGAAAGAATTTGATGAGTTAATTGTGTGTAATCTTTAATGTGTTTATGTGTTTGATCCATGTCCATCCACCCCTATCAACTTTGTGATGAAATAGCGATGAGATCTGGAAATGCATGGCTATAGGTAAACCATTAATTGTTTTGGTTCTCTGATCTTTTCTCTTGGATGGGCTTATTTTGTGGGGCCAGTAAAACAAGCGTCCAAGAGTATGAAATATGGTTCCTGTTACTGTTACGTGAATTCTATTCTTTCATTGCTTGGAAAAGGGAATTGTAATCTAAACTAAAACATGTTAGCAATTGTTAGTGTAATATTACACTTTATTATATTTTGCATACATTTGGCTTACTTAAGTCTATTTAGGTGTTCAATGACCCTTTCTCAGTGAGGTATGACACCTCTTCTTTCATTCGTGGTAGACAACTCACCACCATTCTACATATGAGAAATCCTTTCCTCATTTCATGATTGATGATTGCCTATCTCTTAGATATTTATGTACGCTTGTTTGCCTAATCTCTTTGATCAAATATTATGCAATAAATCTCTGTGGTTTGCTGGATTTCACAGTAATAAATGTTTCCATTCTCCGGGTGCATAAATACCTTGTTCCCTACTTGTACAAAAATATATATTCCGGCGTTCAAATATACTAAAAGTAATACAGCACAAAGAATTTACACAGCCTTTTCTTTTCAATGAGTCGAAGCTAAAAATTACTAAAAAAACAAGTGCAGCCACAACGAGCTGCACAAAATCCATAAAAAAAAACATAATAGCAGCAACAGTGATCAACGTTTACCGCACATAGTATAACTGAAACACAACACAGTAGTCTTGTAAAAACAGCAAGCTAAATATAAGCATCAACTGATTTTTTTAATTTTTTTTTTAAAGGATAAATATATACATGCATTAAGAATAAAAAAAATTACAGAAAGCTTTTAAAGAGTGATAGCTGTCATTCAAATTCAAAGAATATAAATTTTAATAGATGTTCACAAACTCGTCACTTTCATGATATAGAGATTCAGTGGTTGCTCGTAATTAAGTTCATCAAAGTTTGCTGTATAATTTTCTTTCTCTTCTAAAGTGGTTGAGGCGGATGCTTTCAAAAGGTTGTTCGAATTTTGTGTTGACATTATCGTTTTTTCTTTTTCCTTTTCAAACTCGTTGTTTATGATCTTATATTCTCCCATGAATGTTGGTTCGAAATCTAAGGAACCCCAATCATCTTCTAATAGCTTCGTGACTTCTTCAATATGATTTTCTTTATCTAGCATGGGTTCCAGTTCTGTAGTTGGTGTTAATGTTTTCCAAGGATTTCCCTTGTTTTTATCAATGTTCAAACAACTGTTTGGTTCGGGATCGGCTTCGAGTATGTGCACTTTGTTGTTGTAGACATATTTCATGATACAATGCAAAGTAGAAAGCACACCATTCATTTTGTGAATCCATGGTCTCCCTAAAAGGAGGTTATATGAAAAATCATGAGGAATAACATGGATCGGTGTTTCTAATGTGGCCTCTCCAACTGTAATAAGTAAACTGATCACACTTAACAATTGTTTTCCCAGATTGTCAAATCTACTAATGGATAAAGAGGTGGGTTGAATTTTTGATCCATCCACACCAAGCCTATCCAAAAGGGCCACACTACACACATTAAGGGCAAAGCCATTGTCAGCAAGGGTTCGCTTTATACCTCTTCTGTTGTAGTGAACTATTGCCATGAAAGCATCGTGTTGTTTTTGCACTTCCAAAGCCCAAGGAGTTCACTTTGGTGGAAAATAATGTCAGCATTTATTCCTCGAATCATGGCAGCTATATCATTCAGGTTTTCACTACATGGAATTGCAATTTTTTGCAAGGCACTTTGAATCATGTTATGGTAGTGAGGGGATGCTTGAATAAGGTCACATAATGATATCTTAGTAGGAGTATTCTTTAGTTGTTTGACAAAATCATACTCCTTTCCACGAGGAGGACCCAGTAAGATAGGGTTAGGTAGGAAAGAATTAGGCGATTATGGGGGTATTGAAGGTGTTTGTCTTGGTTATAGTTTGTTCCTAATGTTATATTTATGATCAATGGTATTATGACTCGATTGCTGCAAAACATTATTCTTAGGTGGGTAAAGGATAAGTTCAAGTTTTTTTTGACTTTGTGGTTTGTGTGAAGGTGGATAAAGAATTAGGGGATTCTTAGGTTGTGCCATAGGGTATGTAGGAGGTCCATTAATCAAGGGGGATCTAATGGACACTTGTGCATTCATAACCTCGACAGTCTTTTTTTGATGTATTTCTAATAAAGCACAATCTAGTATTATCTTTTCACCATAATCCAAGGAAGTTACATCACTATTTTTTTCATTCTCTTGTTCGATGATATTCTCCCTAGAAGGAGAGCTGTTAGGAGAGCTATTAGGAGAGCTACAAACCAAATGTTCTTGACATTCAAGGATTTCTTCTTCCAAAATGACTTCATCGCAAGTAGGTGAATGATCAATGGTTGAATTGTATTGCTCAATAAGGGTTTCCCTAGGTGAAGAGGGACAACTAAGATTCTCGTGACTTTCATTGATCAAAGTATTTTCTTCACAACTAGGAGAGATACTAGGAGAAGGGCAAGTATGATTTTCATGATAATTTATGATTTCATTCCTTTGTTCGCTAATGTCTTCTAAAATAGGATAGTTAGGGAAAGGATCATAAAGAGGGTTGTTATAGACCTTAAATATTTGATTATCTACATCCTCATCATTTACCATCTCATCCTCTTCTACTAAATCATTCTCACAAGAAAAGGGAGAAAGGAGGCTAGGTAAGGTGATGTTTAGAAATGTGTATATGATGTCATTGTCTCGTGCTAAAATATCTTCCAATGTAGGAGAGTTTATAGAAGAGGAGCTTTCAACATTTTCATGATTCTCAAGGAGTGCATCTTCTAATACCGAAATACCTTCATCACATGTAGGAGAGGTATTAGGAGAAGAGAAACTATGATCATCAGTATTGTCTATATTTTCATCTTCTTCTATCACATCATTCCCACAAATAAGAGAGATAAGAGGGGGTGTAAGTTTAAGGAAATTGTCAACATTTTCACTCTCTTGCATTAAGAGACTCATAACTAGGGAATGCATTGAATGAATGACTAAAATGCTTATTGACTAAATTTTTCTTTGAAAACTTGGAAAAGATCGAAATTAACATTTTTGAACAATAATCTATGCAAACTTAAAATGAAATATAAAGGCCTAGAATAAAATATGTAGATGCAATTTTCAGATTTCAAACAAGGTAATTTACTGATTACACTATGCAATGATCTAAAAATGAGATGAAGAAATCCATGAAATGAACCAATTTAAGCTAGTTTTAATGAAATGCATGTAACAAAAAGCTCAACCAACTGAAACAACTAACTAATGACAACAAACAAAAGAGCAAAAAAAACATTTTTAATGTTGTAAAAGGTTGTTTCAAATGTTCACTAGGACTAATTCACCCAGAGGGGCATATGAGTCCCAATGTGGGTTTTTTGCATTATTTTCAGTAAATTTTTTATGAGTTTTATGCTTTCTACTTTGTATGTGTATTGTAAAAAAAAGTCGTTAGTGACATTTACACATATGTTTAGCTCCTTCTTGTTAAATTAAGCTTAAAAGATGCCTCGATTTGGTGTTGTAAGGTGTTTGACACATTCACACTAGGTCTTAGGCCCTTCTAAACTAAATGTATTTTAATTATGCCTTGTAAAGATGTTGTAGTCCACTTCGAAAATTTTCTAGGATTCAATGAAGTATTTGAGCCTAATGAACTTGTTTTTAACCAAAATGTGCTTAATTAATTCCCTTTCTTAGGTGTTGTAAAGTGTTGTAGCACAATTTCACACTTCTCTAAGGTTTTTATTTAATAATTGGGCTTTCTTATTCTTTAATTGGTCTTAAATTGCATCCACAAGCCTTAATTAATGTATAATTTATAGGATAATCTAGACAATAATCATAACCCAATCATAAATCAAGTCTTCTTGGCTTGTGTGGCCCAAATTTAGTGATTTGGGACTCATTCGCCACCTTGGGAGAATGGGTCCCACCTAGACTTTTATGTCAAAAACCTCATTTCATACCTTTCTTATCACTTTTGAATTTTGGTCCCATACATTATGCCTAATGGGACTCATTCACCACCTTGGGTGAATGAGTCCCACTTAGCTCAAAATTAAAATTAATTCAAATTTTTGGTGGGATTTTATCTTCCTAGATCTAGTGTCAGCCTGTAGTGTTGTAATTTCAGGAATTCTTGCATAATTAAGTATAAAAAAGAGGTTCTTTCACTCATTTTCACCCCCAAGCATTCAAGTATTCATCCTAATAGTAAATTTGAGTTCACAAGATCATTCAAGAGTCTTCAAGGGTAGATTATGAAGCATTTTAAAGCAAAATTCAAGCATCAAGCATCACGCCAAAGTCTTCATGCATCATGATTGTTTTGGAGCTAACAAATGTGATGTAGGATTTCATGATTCAAGATATCATTTCATTCAAGATCAACATTAGTCAAGCAAGAGTCAAGACCTACATCCCTTGTATCCATCTCAAGAATATTTTTAGCACTTTATTGCTAAGGTTTGGTGAGTTTCAACATTATCATTTGTTCGTTCATCATTCTCCATTCTTATTTGATTTAATTTGAAGGATTGATTTCCAAAATGGGGTTTGACCAAGGCAAACCCCTACCCACTAACCTAATAACATTTTCCCCTCTCCTTTGTGTGTGATTTGTAGGTTTAGGTTGTAGATTTCCTAAGGAGTAAGATTGGAGAAAATTTGTCAAAACATTCAAAGTTGTCAAATTTGTCATCAAGCATTGTAGAGCATGGGAGAGCACCTATAGGTTGACTTTTAGAGATTCGGGTCTGGAAACCCGACGAAGCAGATTGAGCAGACTGAGAAGAGAATATTCAAACTTTGAAGCTTTAGAAAACCCTAACTAGACTGATTCACAACTTATAGTGAATCAGTCCCAGTTTTAGTCAAAATTCAGATTTTTGGAGATCCAAATACCCATTTGGCATATTCCTGTTCTCGTACAGAAACCCAGATTTTGGAATGATTCACCTAGCTTAGTGAATGAGTCCCAACCAACATTAAAAGTGGAAATTCTATTGTTTCAAATCTACTTCCAGTCATCTCCAGATTTCTAGGTGCACACATTCTATTATGTAGTTTTCTATGTTGTTTCATTTGCATTTACAGGTCATTTAGTTCAAGTTTGCATTGAATTAGGGTTAGTGTTGCATATTGCATTATATTTCTCTTTTCCAAGTCTAAACTTGGTGGTGAACCCCTCATTAGTTTATATTCAGCTCCTAGAACAACCTTGTTGTAAGATCTCTTTCTCCTTTGCATTGAAACCTCTAGGGTTTGTTCTTGAGTGAGAGGAAGTGAATATTGTCATTCTAGGCCCTAAACCCTAGAATAAAGCATACAATTTTCCACCTTTCATTTTGGTTAACTTGCATTTAGAACATTTCATTTTTTGATTTGGAGTCCATCATCATCTTAGATCTTGCTTGCATTAACATTGCAATAGGATTTGTATTTGTTAATTGGAATTCTAGGGTTCCTAATTTTGCATTAGTGAAAGTTCATATAGGTTGTATTTTTGCATCTCATTTCATTGAAAATAAATAAAATCTACATCTCCACTTATTTTTCAAATCATTCAATATAAAAATCATAAAAATCAATTAAAAATTCTCAAAAATTTTCAAAAAATCCCTACTGGGACTCATTTGCCACCCTAATTAAATCAGTCCCTGTGCATATTTTGTTTTGCATCTTTCAAAAATTATAGTTTTGTTTCTGAGTTTCTATATATTATTTATTGATTTAGGTTTCAGTTTAAAAAAAATATGTTATAATCATTTCATTATTCTTATCTTATATTGCATTTGCATCCATTTTGCATTAAGTAGCCCTTGCATGAGTATTTGGTGTCCTATTTCTAATTCTTTGGTGAGAAATTTTTTGAGACTCATGTCATCCCGTGACAGCACAATCATAGTGGATCGTGGGTTGTATAGCTCTTTCTCCTAGTATTGACAATAGTACACTAGGTATGGGCAACAGCCTCAACAATTATTTACCTTCAAGTAGTGCCATGCATATTGATACAAGATTTGATAACTTCCTATAGTAAAAAATCATTCAAATTCATGAAGACCTACAATATCAAGTGCAAAATGACAACATTTAAAATATTTCCATCCCTACCATAGATAACATTCACCACATGCTTGAAAGTGAAGATGGATTTAACCTTGGGAAAAACATAGTTCAAATCTTTGGAAAACGCTTCCCCTCAACTACTAGTTGTCCTTTACCTACAAGCAATGCCACAAGCCAAGGAGGAACTCAAATTCCTCCTCTTACAATAATTGCCTCAATTCCTACCTATACCAACCCTCAATTCACAACAAAAATGTAACCAACTAGTAATGTGATTCCTTCCTTGGGTATTTCCACTAGAATCCCTAGTTCCTTTGTGGCATCGCATGTCATATCTCCTACCACTTTACCACCTATAAGCATTCCATTCACTTTTCCCTCGAACACATACACCCCTCCACCCTTTTCACCTTAATCTCATAATGCAAGCAATGACCCTCTCATAAATCAACTCTTCCAAACCATTTCATCCAGGTCCAAAAAATTTTTCCATCATCAACCAAAATCAAAATGGCCCACCTACATACTATGTCAAAAACAATCCATTTTCCTTAGATATATTGTGAACACCGATGCCACAAGATGTAGAGGTGCCTATATTTGAGAAATATGGAGGGAAGGGAGATCCTTTTAACCATTTTAATGCTTATACCACCTTGTGTAGTGAATTTGTCTTCGATGATAAACTCTTGGCTAAGATTTTCCCTAGTTCATTGAAAGATACTTCCTTGTAATGGTTCTCTTCGCTACCAAACAACTCAATTCATTCATTCACTGAACTTGTTGAGACATTTTTCAATCATTTCCATGTGCATATGACCCCTAAATTGACCTTGGTCGATTTGATGAGATACAAGCAAAAAGAAGAAGAAAAGATAACTGACTTTATCTCAGACTATCAATCGCTTTATTCCCAAATCAATGTAAAGGTTCTTGATCCTCACCTTCAAAATATGTTCAGAGAGAATTTTCAAAGGAAGATACAAGATAATATTACCATGATGAGATTCCCTTCCTTCATGCACTTGTGTACTATCCTCCGTGATTACCAAAATTTGGTTAGAATTTGAGATGAAAAGTGCACCCCTAGCCGAGCTAAGAAGTCTGAGTCCGTAAAATAGCACAATTCTCAAACCTTTAGAAAATAGAATAAATGTTTCCTTTAATTTAATCCCCCTCAACAAACAATTCCACATGTCAATAACCAAGTAGTTGTTGTCAAAGCCACGACACCCTTCAACTATGGGGATCTGAAAAGATAATTCACTCCCTTACCTGATACCCTCCTAAACACAATGTATCAACTTTTAGAAAAAAAAAGATTACCTTACCTCTCATTAACACACTTGATCCTAATAAGCCTTTACCTTCAAACTTTAGATCAAATACATATTTCCATTATCACTGACAAAATGGACGTGGTACGGAACAATGTAAGCATCTTAAGCATCTTGTGCAAGAACTCATTGACTCTAGTCAACTTTCCATTGGAGGTGTTAATGATCAAGGAAATAAGTTTGTTGCCCCTCCTAACCAAAACTTGCAAATCTTTACCAACTCCATGCCGAAACATAATATTTCATTTGTCAAAGCTAGTGAAACTACAAAGAATGATGTAATGAATGTTGACACGGATGATGAGAACATAGATATAATTTAGAAAAATCCTATGGATCAACAAGAACAAAATCCTATCGATGGTTGGTTACATTGGTCAAAACTCAGCAGCATAAGGGCCTACCTTAAAATCCTCTTGAGATTGCTTTCTCCTCACAAGATATAATTAAAAATGCACCTGATGGTCCTCTTTACATAGCCGGCCGAATCTATATGATAATCCAACTAATGGGATATTAATAGATCTCTTTTGTGGGGAGAATGTGATCATGGAAAAATTCTTAGTCATCCATGAACTTTACTAGGAAATATATGATAAACGAAGAGCATAGATCAAGATACATAATGGTTTTGCCAAGCCCTACGATAGG
Organism: Sequoiadendron giganteum; assembly: GCA_007115665.2. Taxonomy (NCBI): domain Eukaryota; kingdom Viridiplantae; phylum Streptophyta; class Pinopsida; order Cupressales; family Cupressaceae; genus Sequoiadendron; species Sequoiadendron giganteum. The sequence goes on along the minus strand of CM021110.1, from coordinate 96,910,399 downwards.
ATCGATCACCCTACCCTTACAGATAGGACCAAAAGAGTTATATGTCACATTCTCCATCATCCCATAGTCAAACCAATTTCGTGTGAAGCTAGGTCACCCATGGCTTCACTCCATGAAAGTAGTCCTTTCGGTTGTAAATCAATGCTTAAAGTTTGCCTTTAACAATGACATCTATAATTTGCATCATAGTAGATTTAATCCTGTATCAGCAAAAGGGAAATCTTCCTTAGATTTATTTTGGCCTAAGCCTATGGAACCTATTAGACCTTGTGAAGAGTTAGTTTTAAAATTTTATCAAAAATTGAAGGCAACAAAAATCACAAAATTATCCCTCATAAACATGCTTGAACCTTCAACCGAGCCCACCATCCTTGATGGAACCATGATTGAACCTAAAGACATAATACAAAATCAAGATCAACCTGTTGTAACTCTTACCATGACATCTTCCAAAAGGCCTAGAGACAATGAAACTCCCACAACCTCTAGAATCAAACAAGTCTACAAACCTAAAGAGAAAGTGGTCGAACAACCTCCTTTGGTTCCTTATGTTCCTCACCTTGGGGAAGAAAAGAAACCTACGGTTGATCAACCAGCTCCTACACAAGTGCAAATTGAAAAGAAAAATAAAAGAAATAGAGGTGCTAGAGAGTGTAGGCATAAGCATCCTTCCCTTGCTTGCAAGCTGCATGAATAAATAAAAAAGTAAAATCAAAACCCAAGCTTGACTGAAGAAATACATGGCACACATACCCCTTTTCTGAAACAAAAAGATTTGAACCCTTCCTTAGACATTATCATTCGACCTCCTGTTGTGATAAACCTAGATTATGATTAGGAGGTTTCTAAAATTGACGAAGAAGTGCATAATGAACTGAACACATTATTTTCCTCTTCCATGAGCTTAAACAATAATTCTCCTAGGAGGAGTGTTGAACTTGGTAATGACCCTATTTTGGCACTTCCTATTGTCCATTTGGCTAGTTTTCAACCTTCTATATATGATGAGCATAGTTGGGATGCATAAGATCTTCTCATAGGTTGACTCACATGTGCCTTACTAGTATTTTACATAATTTATTTTTCCTTTCCTTTTATGTGATTGCATATGTGTGATGTGATCCCCCATGATGTTCTAGATTTAATGTCCTCTCTCTTTATGACATCCCTCTATTTGTACCTTCATTCTTCTCTATGTTGTACATCTTTTATATTTTCGAGCCTTTTATCTTTTTGTTTGTTTGTTTTTTGTTGTCCTTTCAGGGATGACGCAAGGCATCGAGACATTTATGTCTCTTCCATGTTGACCCAAAATATTTTCCTTTTATCCATTCCTTTGTCTTGTTTTTTACTTTTGGAGATGACGCAAGACATCAAAACATTCATGTCTCTTCCATGTTGACCCGAAATGTTTTTCTTTGTTTTCAATCTCTTTGTGTCATTCTTCTAGTTCTATGTGTATTTGGGGAATGCTGACAACTTTGAACTCTCTAAAAACATTGTAGCATGAGCATACTAACCCCAAATCTATAGATCCCTTATGTGTTTGGTGTTTTTCATTTTGGGGGCAACCCTTTCTTTTCCCTTTCCTCTTACATGATGTAGCTCTATGCGGAAGCATATGATGGCATAGGGCTTTCCAATTTTAGATCTTATTTCTTCTTTATTTTTTGCATTTATCATTTGCTACTTTAAAATAATTAATCACAGTAATGATGTTACCAATTTATTTAAAGTAGGGGCATACATTATCATTATTCTTTTTTATTTCTCATGGTTCATGGTGTAGTCTTCTTACTCCATACAATGTGTTTTCCACTTTGTGGTAACACTAGGTGTGATGTCCCTCAAGAGAATGATCTATCTTAGCATATTACATTCCTCTTAGTGGCTTGATGCAACACACTACATCGTCTAAGTTGTGAATCTTCTATTCTTTGATTGGTCCTCTCTTGGAGACATTAGGTACAATGTTCCCTAAGATAAAGACCTTGCATGAAGTAAACATGACTCCTTTGAGCATTCCTTATTTTTTTATATGGCCACCTTGCATAACACATCTTGCATGCTTGTGGAGCCATCTTATTTGTTCATGAGTTCCAAGCATACAAATTTTTTCTTGCCTCATGAAGCTTGAAGTTCACTGTTCATGAGCTCCAATCATGTGAAGTTTTTCTTGTCTCATGAAGCTCGAAGATCATTTTTGTGTGGCACCTTATCAAAGTTATTACAAGGTATAACTTTGGTATGGGTTTTGATGGGAAGCCCAATCTAAGGCATGAATTTCCCATAACCACTTGCGTGTTCAAGTGTGAGTGCATATTGTCCATGTGTGTATGTGTGTCAGCTAGCGGACAACCTAAAGTTATGTTTCCTTATAGTGAGTGCATTTTTTGAAAAAAAAACAAACTAGATTTGATCCACATCACGTTGGACAAATGGTCGAAGCTTGATCCTTCTCCTCTTTTTGTTTTCCCTTTCTTTGTCTTTCACAATGTATGCTTGTGCTTTAATAAGCTCTTTATATCCTTTTCATATGTGTTCCTTTGTACTTATGTTGGTTTGCCATGGGATCTTGATCCTAGGGGCTTGATCAGACCTCTTGATCGCTATCATCCTATCTTGCTGACATGGGTGCATTTGAACCCTTCTTGAGGCATGTCAATGAACTTTAGTGTGAGTTTGAAGTAGGTTTGTCCTCTCACTAAAGTAGGGGATAAATATAGTGTCAAAATATGTCATCAGTTACATTTCCATACGGGTTTAGCTCCTTGTTAAAGTAAGCTTAAAAACTACCTTGATTTTATGTTGTAAGGTGTTTGACATATTGACAATAGGTCTTGGGCCCTTGTGAACTAAATATAGTTAAATTGTTCCTTGTAAAGGTGTTGTAAAGTGTTGTAGTCCACTTTCACACTTTTTTAGGATTGTATTAAGTATTTGAGCCTAATGAACTTGTTTTTAACCAAAATGTGCTTAATTAATGCCTTTTCTTGGGTGTTGTAAAGTGTTGTAACAAAATTTACACTTCTCTAAGGGTTTTATTTAATATTTGGGCTTTATTCTGCTTTAATTGGCCTTAAATTGCATCCACAAGCCTTAATTAATGTATAATTTTAAGGATAATCCTGACATTAATCATCACCCAATCATAATTCAAGTATTTTTGGCTTGTGTGGCCTAGATTTAGTGATATGGGATTCATTCACCACCTTGGGCGAATGGGTCCTACCTACACTTTTGGGTCCCAAACTTGATGTCCTACCTTTCTTAGCACTTTTGAAGCTTGGTCCCATACAATATGCCTAATGGGACTCATTTTCCACCTTGGGCGAATGAGTCCCATTTAGCTCAAAATTAAAATTAATTCAATTTTTTAATGGAATATTATCTTCCTAGATCTGATGTCATCCTGTAGTGTTGTAATTTCAGGAATTCTTGCATAATTAAGTATAAACAAGAGGTTCTTTCATAAATTTTCACCCCCAAGAATTCAAGTATTCATCTTAATAGCAAAGTTGAGTTCACAAGAGCATTCAAGAGTCTTCAAGGGAAGATTATCAAGCATTTTAGAGTAGAATTCAAGCATCAAGCATCATGTCAAAGTCTTCATGAATACTATTTGATTTGGAGCTAACAATTGTGAAGTAGGATTTCATGATTCAAGCTAGCATTTCATTCAAGATCAACGTCATTCAAGAAAGATTCAAGATTTGCATCTATTGCAGCCATCTCAAGAATATTTGCAACACTTTATTGCTAGGATTTGGTGAGTTCCAATATTTTCATTTGTTCATTCATCATTCTCCATTCTTATTTGATTTAATTTCAAGTATTTATTTCCAAAACAGGATTTAGCCAAGGCAAACCCCTATCCACTAACCCAACAAATTTTTTACCTCTCTTTTGTGTGTGAATTGCAAGTTTAGGTTGTAGATTTCCTAAGGAGAAATATTGGTGAAAAGTTTTCAAAACATTCAAAGTTGTCATCAAGCATTGTAGAGCACCTACAGAGTGAATTTTAGAGATCCGAGTTTGGAATCTTGAAGAAGTAGATTGAGAAGACTAAGAAGAGTAGATTCAAAATTTTAATCTTCAAAAAACCCTAACTAGATTGATTCACCACTTTTGGTGAATGAGTCCCAGTTTCAGTCAAAATTTAGATTTTTAGAGATCTAGATACCCTTTCAGCAGATTCATGTTCTCACACAAAAACCTAGATTCTAGATTGATTCATCTAGCTTGAGGAATGAGTCCTAGTCAACATTAAAATTAGAAATTCTAGTGTTTTAGATCTACTTCCAACCATCTCCATATTTCCACATGTACAAATTTTTGCTCTCTAGTTTTTTGTTGTTGTTTCATTTGCATTTCTAGGTATTTAGTTCAAGTTTGCATTGAATTAGGGTTAGTGTTGCATCTTGCATTTCATTTGTCTTTTCCAAGTCTAAACTTGGTGGTGAACCCCTCATTAATTTATATTTAGCTCCTAGAATAGCCTTATTGCAAGATCTCTTTCTCCTTTGCATTGAGATCTCAAAGGTTTGTTCTTGAGTGAGAGGAAATGAAGATTGTCATTCTAAGACCTAGACCCTAGAAGAAAGCTTACAATTTTTCACCTTTTAGTATGATTTGTGACTTAAGTGCAAATATAGATTTTGTATGATTTTCACCGATTTAAGATGCTAAAATGCAAGCTATATGCTCGTTCACTAATGCCAAATTTGGAAACCCTAGAATGTCAATTAACTAATGCAAAACCTAATGTAAGAAAGATATAGGATGATGATGGACCTCAAATAAAAAAATGAAATGTTCTAAATGCAGGTTCACCAAAATGTAAGATATAAAATTGTCACCCATTTAGGAGTTAGGGCAACAATTTTTCTATACTCCACATTCAAGGATGGCCTAGAGATCTCAATGAAATGATGATAATGGGGGAAAAATATATACTAAGGGACTTCCATAGGGTATATTTAGAGATTAATGAGGGGTTCACCACAAAGCTAGGTCTTGGAAAAATGTATGAAATTCAAGATCTAATGATTGAACTCAATGATGCAAGAAACTTCACTAAATGAACTATAAATGCAAATAAATCAAAACAACAAACCATAAAAGTATAGTGCAGCACTTGGAAACCAAAGAGAGATTGAATGAAGACCTGAAATATTTAATAACCTAAAATTTTGGCTTACTAGGACTCATACGCCAATTCGGGTGTATTAGTCCTAGATCTGGGTTTCTTTGCAGGAACTAGTTTTTGGAAAAAGGGTATCTAAAACTAATTTTTTTTGAAAGATGACCTAAACTAGGACTCATATGGTAGGACTAGCATATGAGTCCAATTAGGGTTTTCTATAACTTCAAAGTTTGAATCTATTCTTCAATGTCTGCTATTTTTGTTCCACCTTGTTTCTAGATCTGAAACCTTGATTTCGGGGTTGTAGATGACCTTTTAGTGAAGATTACAACCTTGCAAATGGGGAGATAATTCCAACAACTTTCTCCAAGCTTGTAACCTAATATTCAATTATCCTTCATGATCCAAGACACCTAGAGTTGAAATCACACATGTAAAGAGGAGATGAAATTGTTGATTGTTAGTGAATGGGGGTTTTTGTTGGTCAAACCCTGTTTAGATAATTAAACCAAATGATGAAATACTGAAACAAGGAAAAAAAACATGAAACATAGGACATGAAACATGAATAATGATACCTTGAATAATTCTTTGTAGATGATTTCTTGTAAATCTGTAACTCAAAATGAAATGACCATGAATGATGTAGATCTTGATTTTGACAATAGGTGTAGGAAAATGCTTGATCTTGGATCTTCAATGCTACATCACAACACTAGCTCAATAAAAAATTTGATGCTTGATAACCTAAATATGATGATAGATCTTGTATTTCTGCAATAATTGATGGAGAATTATGCCCTTGAATGCTTTAAAATTAACCTTGCAAACTCTTGTAACAATCTTGTGAAGTCTTGGAATGCTTAACTCTTGAATGATTGTCTTGATAACATGAATTCTTATATGAAATAGTGATTTTAAATCTCATTTATATGGGAAATCCATCTAATATCCTATACAAATTAGATCCCATAGTCCGACATTCATAATATTTGAACTTAAAACCTAGTTTTTCTCGCTGAAAAAGGCCAAATGGGACTCATACGCCATTAGTGTCATATAGGTACCACCTAGATGGGACTCATACGCCCAAGATGGCGTATGGGTCCCATAGGGCTTATTTGATGAGAGAGAATGTTAGAGAGTGCATAAATTAAGTTTATATGTTGATCTTGTCAGGATTTTGATTAAAATATGCTTTGGAATGCACAATATAATTTCTTAGGGGCTTATTAATGATGATATAAAGGTTATTAATGCAAGAGAGCTCAAAATTCAATGTGAAAGTGTAAATAAATATACTTTACAACATCAAATTAAAGCAAAAATAGGTCTTTTTAGCTTAAAAGGGTCCTAAACCCAATGTGAAAATATACAACACATTACAACACTAGATTAGGTCCATTTAGGTTACAAGCGTCTAAAATTTAATGTGAAGGTGTAAATAGATACACTTCACAACACTAAATTAAGGAAAAGTTAGGTTTATTTAGCTTTAAAAGGGCCCAAGACCTCATGTGGATGTGTAAAACACATCACAACACTAGATCAAAGTGATATCAAGTCTAATTTATCATTAATTATTCCCAAATTAAGAGTTGTACTATCTCCAAGAAGGGGGTATAATTTTCGTCATTATAGGGGCATTGCCCAAGTAGCCCCTAGACCACCATTGTGGGCTCTGCCCCATGTCCTTGCTTGTCCTTCTTGATCCCACAGGAAGAGCTCTACCCCTCTACAGTCCTTCGTTAATTAATTTGGGGGAAAAAAAAGTGACCAAATCTTAAACTCCAAAGTTTGAGCAAGCTCCACAAACCAATAACAAGTATATTAGATCAAGATGAACCATGTCCAATCATCAATTTTTTTTCAAATCATTTTTTTTTGGGTGAAATTTAGATCTATACCCCAAATTCACCTTATGCATGTTTGGAGATTAAATCCATACAAGTGAAATTTATAACATTTTGTTACAATCTTTCCCATTTACTTATTTTATTTAGTATTGGCATTGATTGCATATTTATTTTATTAGTTGACCTATAGTGTTTATGTTAGGATGGATATTTTACTTTGAAATGATGTCACATTTTATAAATTGAGAAATTGAAATATATATTTGTAAACAAAAAGTTGCACTTCTGGGAAAAAAGGGGAAAAAGATGTGACTCAAAGGCTCGAGACTCCTACAACAATTGGTGCCTTCTGAAATATTCTAATGCCTTTGATTTATTTCTCATTCCCTCTCGAAGGACAAAGCTAGTTGCACTTGTTATATCTGCTCTTATATGCCGCCTTTCTTCCTCTTAATTTTTGAAGCACCATGGCTAATGCAGGACAATTCAAGGATTATGACTATGACCCTCCGGTACTCACTTTTCATCTTTCCTCCTACTCATCCATTACCCTCAATTAAAAATTTTACTATTTAGTAATTTCAATATGTAATGCTGCAAGATCCTGAAACTAGAAATGTACTTAATGGATTCAAATATTACATTAGTAGACACGGTAAGTAGTATGATCGAGAATGTATTCTAAAACTACAATACTCTTATAATCAAAAAATTACTTAGACAAATGTAATGGTGATTTTGTTTTTGTCAGGTGCACAAACACCTCCCTCATTTCTATGTCGCTTAGAGGAAGCACCCCTTCCCTATCAGGGCCAATAAAGGATGACGACTGAAGATAATGCTCAATGCATAGCCACTCTTCAACCTCCCCTCAGGTTTTTTTATTTTCTTTCTAATGTTATATGTTTACCCTTATGCAGTTTTTAAAAAAATCTTCAGGAAGGCATTTTGGTGCAACATTTGAGGAACTCATTTTTGAGATATGGGCTTGGCATCCTAAAGCTTGAAAACGGATTTTCCATTCTTTAAAATTATAGGTAAGTGAAAGTGGTCTCCATCTTTCTTCTACCAGGAATGATATTCGATCACGCACACTTTCGCCAGCGACTGGCGCTTCTGGTAGAAATCTTGTTCATACCAACATAGATAGATAGAGAGATAGAAAGGAAGGTAGATAAATGGAGCAACAAGAGGATAGAGACAGATATAGAGGCAGAGATAGGATTAGAGATAAATACAATGGCAGAGACAAGGAAAGGGATAGAGATAGAAGAAAATATAGAGAGAGATGAGCATGGAGATAGAGATGATAGAAGGGCAGGGCGAAGGGCAAGTAGCAGTGGTAGAAGAAGGGAAAGAGATGGTGTTAGTTGTAGTCATAGTCAACTGAGGGAATAGCATAGAAAAACTCGTGCACTTAAACATGAACAAGCTTAGTGGCCAAATAGAGGTTATTATCCACAATTAACATCATATCCTCCTCATCCACCGAGATACTCAGCTTGCAGAGGATATGAAGAGAGAAGAAGAAATGAGACAGTCAGTACTCCACCTCGACATCAATGAGAAAGCGAGAGAGAAGAGGTTGAGGCCCCTGCAGAGGATAGAAATGATTCCATGTTAGCTGATTTAAGCCTTTCTTTTTGCTATCCTAACGTTTGTGGGATAAAAGGGTTTATCCAGATGGTGCATTGTAATGTATCTACTAGACAATCAGATGGTTTATTACAACACATCAGTTATCTCTGCTCGATGTCCTTAAAACTTTATGTTTTTCAGTCTGTGAGACCTCTTTCAGTTTAATTTAGGATTGAGTAGGCATTTAATTTCTTGCAGTTTATTAGTATTATAACAACTTTTAGTTTAATTATAAAGATTGAAAGGTATTTATTTTATTAAATTTGTTTGGGAGTTATCTAATGAATCCAACTTCATTTCTTATAATATTAGGTCTTCACACTTTAGTCTCATCTCTTCTATTTGTTAATTTAATATTGTAGCTCAGACAGTTGTTTCTCCAATTCTAAGAATTAGCATTTAATTCTTGAGACTTTTAGATAGAAGTTAGTTAGGTTCAGATATTTAATTATTTAATTAAATAATTGATTCCTCTAGAGACTTCTAGAAACTAGTTAGTTAGGGTTTGTTAGAGTCTGATTAATCTTAGCCATTGATTGAGATTAAATCTTGGCCATTGGTTTTCCAATGAGAATAGTTTAAAAGGGGGTCATTGGGCATTTGGAGAACATAATAATAGACACAAGTTGGAGAAATATTTGCATTGTTAGCAAATAGTCTTGTAGTGATAGCAAGGGTACAGTGATAGTGTTGGAGGCAACAACAGTGGAATTTCAGCAGGAGAAATTGAGAGAAGAATTTCCAATGAAGTATATTGTCGGAGCTTTGTCAGTGAGGGACAAGCAGTTTCTTTTGTATCTCTTAATTTGCTAAAGATTAATATAATTCCTCATCTACAGTACTAGTTTTCCTTCCGGGGTTTTTCCAAGGACAATTTGTCCAAAAATATTGTGTTTACTATTTTGCATGTTTTCTATTCCTGTGAGTTTTATTTGTGAAGTTGCAGTTGTATTATTTTTCAGTATTTGTTGTGAATTAATTTTCGGCAGTAAAATAATCTTTATAGATAAGAGATTAATAATCAATAACTGCAATAGATTTTTCATATGGTATCAGAGTAGATCTAAGGGTAGAAAGAGCTCAGTACAAGCACAGGAAGAAAAGAAAAATAAAGGGTTTATAAAACCCAGTTCTACCTCTTCAGTATTAATATTTTTGTTATTACTATTTTTGTTTGAGATGGCCTCAGCAGGTTTAAGAGATCGGGAGAGATTGGATGGAGCCTCAAATTTTGGTGTCTGGAAAGCCAGAATTTCTTTATTGCTAGAAGAGAATGGTATCAAAGAATATGTTACCAGTGTTGTAGCTGTACCTACAGATCCAACACAACTCTTAGCATAAAAGAAGGAAGATGCCAAGGAAAGGAGGTTGATTCTTGATGGTGTTAAGGATCATATTGTTCCACATATCGCAGAGTTGGATACAACGAAGAATATGTGGGATGCCATTTTGAATCTGTACCAGAATGATACCACTAATAAAAAGTTGATTCTTAGAGAAAAGTTGAGGAATACCAAGATGAACAAGGGAGAAGACATTACAAGCTACCTCACCAGACTTAGACTTGTCAAAGATGAGTTGGTAGCTGTTGGAGATAAACCAGATGATGACGAGGCAGTATGGATAGCCCTAAATGGGTTTACTAAGCAATGGGATGTCTTTGTTCAGGTTATTAATGGACGAGACACCTTACCAAGTTGGGATCGACTATGGAGTGACTTCACTTAGGAGGAGCTTAGAATAAGCCTTGTCAATGGTGCCAGCAGTAAGAGTCAGAAAAGTGAGGCAGAACAGGAAAACGTTGCCCTACCAGGAAAAGGTAAAGCAAATAAGGGGTCTAGCAAAGGATCAAATCCTAAAGGCGAGAAGAAGAAGGACTTGTCTAAAGTCAAGTGCTACGGCTATCACGTGTTTGGCCACTATGTCAACAATTTCCCACAAAAGAAGAAAGGCAAGAAGCAGACGACAGCTTCAGCAAGTGTAGATGAGCTCTCTAGCAGAATGGAAGATGAGTTTGCACTCATAGTTTGTATGGTTAGCTCAACCTCACAAGGTGTTTGGTATATAGATAGTGGGACGTCATTTCATATGATAGGAGTTAGAGAATACTTCTCTAGTTATAAAGAGGAAGACATCAGAATCCAGATTTCTATGGGGAACATGTCCAAACTAAATCCAGTTGGAAAAAGGACTGTTCTATTTCAGAGGGAGAATGGCAAGCTGATTCCCATTCATGATGTGTTGCATGTGCCAGGCTTGGGTATGAATCTTATCTCCATATCTATCCTTCAGGATAAAGGCTACAATGTACTCTTTAGAGGGGAAAATGTGTTAATCAAGTACAAGGATTGGAAATCACCCATAGCTATTGGAGTTAGGAGTGGCTGACTTTATAGGTTGCAGTTTGATACTCATAAGGCATTGATGAGCAGCGAAAATTCTAGAGATTAAGGAGAGCTATGGCATAGGAGGATGGGCCATATACATCATGGAGCACTTAAATTGTTTCGTGAGACAGTGACAAGTGTTCTAGAGGTGAGCATAGAGCATGATGATATATGTAAGGGATGTGTGTTGGGGAAGTTTGTGAAAGCAACTTTTCCAAGGAGTGAGACCAGATCCAAGGGTGCTCTTGATCTAGTACATTCAGATATATGTGGACCAATGTCAACAAAGTCTCTCAGAGGATACGAGTACTTTGTTACTTTTATTGATGATTTCTCCAGGAAGACCTGGATATACTTCTTGAAGACCAAGGATGAGGTTCTTAGTCATTTCCAAGAGTTCAAAGCTCTTGTGGAGAATTCGACAGGTAGGAAGATAAAGGTTCTTCGGTCAAAAAATGGAGGCGAGTACAAAGGGAAAGAGTTCTAGGAGTTTTGTACTAGGGAAGGAATCAAGAGAGTGGACTGTTTCTTACAACCCACAGTAGAATGGGGTTGCTAAAAGGAAGAATTGGTCTATATTAGAGGTGGCAAGGGCTATGTTGTATGACCAGGATATGCCACGTTACTTATGGGTAGAGGCATGCAGTACACCAGTATACATACAAAACAGGGTTCCACATAAGGTATTGGGCAAGATGACACAAGAGGAGGCATGCTCAGGGAAGAAGCCAGATGTTAGCCACTTCAAGATATTTGGGAGTTTGGCATATTGTCACATTCCAAGTGCTACATGTTTCAAGTTAGATTAGACTGCAGAGAGAGGGTACTTTGTGGGGTACAACGAGACCTCAAAGGCATATCGGATATTTATTCCAGTGGCCAGGAGGATTATAGTCAGGTGTGATGTCAAGTTCATGGAGGAAAAAGCATTTAGAAGGTCCAGAGATTTGCCAGCAGATGATCAAAATGAGCAACCAACAGAAGCTCCAAGGATTAAGCAATCAAATCAGGGACAATGAAGCTCAAGTATAGTGACTAGTACAAGCACAGGCTCAGGTGCTGAGAGTTCGCAGAGTATGGAGCAACAGATGCAACAGATCCAAGAGATGCATCAGGAACACATGGGGGTTGATATTTCATCCTCTACAGTTGGTAGCAGTAACCAACAAGATACTCAGGAGTTTGTGGGAGCTCCTAGGATGAGTAGTAGGCAACGGAGACAACCAGCCAGGTATAATGACTATATGGCTTTAGTTAGTCAGTTGGTGGATAGTGAGCCTTCCAGTTATCAGGAGGTCGCACAACAACAAGTGTGGCAAGATGCAATGGTTGAGGAATATACCTCAATAGTGTAGAACGATGTGTGGGAGGTTGTTCCTAGACCGACAGATAGTGCAGTGGTTGGATCTCGCTGGATCTATAAGATCAAGCATGGTGCAGATGGTAGCATCGAGAAATACAAGGCAAAGTTTGTGGCCAAGGATTTCTCTCAGAAGGAGGGAATAGACTATGAGGAGATGTTCACTCCAGTGGCCAGGTATACTTCTATACGAGCTGTGATCTCTCTTGCAGCATAGATGGGATGGAAGATCCATCAAATGGATGTCAAGATAATGTTTCTTAATGGTGAATTGAAAGAGGAAGTATACATAGAACAACCAGAGGGCTTTGTAGCACACAACAGTGAAACCCACGTGTGTGGATTGAAGATAGCTTTGTATAGACTCAAGCAGGCTCCCAGGGCATGGTATGAGTGCATTTATGAATACTTGCAGGGATTGGGCTTTGTGAAGAGTGAGGGGGATGCTAATCTCTACTACTTGGTAGTTGGGGGTGAGATTCTCATTCTTGTTCTATATGTGGATGACTTGTTTTTAATAGGTTCACTGGGGCTCATAGAGGAGTGCAAGAGGGACCTTGCAGCAGAGTTCGAGATGAAGGATTTGGGGCTCATGCACTACTTTCTAGGCATGGAGGTATGGCAGACAGATGGTGAGATTTTCCTTGGTCAAGGGAAATCCTATATTGAAATCTTGAGGAGGTTCGAAATGGAGGATTGTAGAGCCATGTCTACTCCTATGATCATCAATTTGAAGAAGGTAGACTCATCCAAGGAGAAGGATGTAGACCCCACCTTATACAGATAGTTGATTGGGTCTCTCATGTATTTGGTCAACACTAGACCAGATATATCCTTTGCAATAAATTCTCTTAGTCAGTTCATGGTTGAGCCGAAGAGAATGCATTGGATAGCGGCAAAGCATGTGTTGTGGTATTTGCGTGGTACAATCGAGTATGGGATCAAATATACTCAAGGTGATGGTATCAAGTTGATAGGCTATACTGATGCAGATTGGGAAGGCAGTACAATGGATAGGAAAAGCACTTCAGGGTGTTGCTTTAGCTTGGGATCAGGAGTTGTCTCTTGGTACAGCAGGAAGCAGAAGCCCGTGGCTCTGAGTTCTACAGAGGCAGAATACATAGCAGCTAGCATGGTGACATGTGAGGTGATATGGCTTCGAAAGTTGTTGGTAGCCTTATTAGGTCAGAGGGTTGAGACTACAGTGATACACTATGACAATCAGAGTTGCATCAAGTTGTTTGAGAATCCGCTGTTTCATGATAGGTCTAAGCATATAGACATCAGGTATCATTTCATCAGGGATTGTGTACACTTGGGGATTATTCAACTACAATATATACCTACAAATCAGTAGGTAGTAGACATTATGACAAAGGCATTGGGGAAGGAGAAATTCATCTTCTTCAGAGATATGTTGGGTGTTATGCAGAACACCTTCCTCACTAAGAGGGAGTGTTAATTTAATATTGTAGCTCAGACAGTTGTTTCTCCAATACCAAGAATTAGCATTTAATTCTTGAGACTTCTAGATAGAAGTTTGTTAGGTCCAAATATTTAATTATTTAATTAAATAACTGATTCCTCTAGAGACTTCTAGAAACTAGTTAGTTAGGGTTTGTTAGAGTCTGATTAATCTTAGCAATTGATTGAGATTAAATATTGGCCATTGGTTTTCCAATGAGAATAGTTTAAAAGGGGGTCATTGGGCATTTTCAGAACATATTGATAGACACAAGTTGGAGAAATATTTGCAGTGATAGCAAATAGTCTTGCAGTGATAGCAAGGGTGCAGTGATAGTGTTGGAGGTGGCAGTAGTGGAATTTCAGCAGGAGAAATTGAGAGAAGAATTTCCGGTGAAGAATATTGTCGGAGCTTTGTTAGTGAGAGGCAAGCAGTTTCTTTTATATCTCTTGATTTGCTGAAGATTAATATAATTCCTCATCTACAGTACTGGTTTTCCCTCCGGGGTTTTTCTGGGGACAATTTGTCCAAAAATATTGTGTTTACTATTTTGCATGTTTTCTATTCCTGTGAGTTTTATTTGTGAAGTTGTATTTGTATTATTTTTCAGTATTTGCTATGAATTAATTTTCAGCAGTCAAATAATCTTTATAGATAGGAGATTAATAATCAGTAACTGCAATATATTTTTCACACTATTCTACCAGATAAATCTTGAACCTGCTCTCAGTCTTTATATGTTAGACCTTTGCACTCCAGCCTCATTCCTTATGGTATTACGTATTCGTTTTGTTAAATTCACATGGGACTTGAAACAGGTCTTAGATTAAAAATATCTATTTTACCAAATTCATTTAAAACATGAATCGAATCTCATCTCTTATAATATCAAACCTTAACACTCTGATCTTATACCTTCCATTCCAATAGATTTTTAACCCAACCTGATTCCCTATAATATTGGACTGTCAAGATTTGAACTCATCCGTTTTTATACCAAACTTGTATACCTTCAAAATTTAATCCTACTAAATTCTAATAAACCTTGTAACCAAACATTCTTACCAATAAACCAAAAACTTCTAATATTTTCAAATTTTAATTCTAATTAACCTTATAAACCAATAAACCAATGCCTCTTAAAGTGGCCTTCAATTTTAAAAATAATGTTCCAATTGACCAGACTTGGCGAAAATGCATTTAGGAGCTCAAAATTTGAGAATTTTGTTCCACATTATCTGACTTTCGCAAAAATGCATTGAGGAGTTATGGAACCTTAAATAATTTCCCATGTTTAAACTTACATAAATGATGTTACTCAGCGTATACTGTTTTGGAAGGAAGTTGAAATGAGGTAATTTTGATATCTGTAAGATAAAAGTTGGGCCTTTAGCTCAAAAACTTTCAATTTTGGTAGCCAACATATTTAAAAATCATTCACAGCACATTGTGCGATGCGATAAAAATGATTAAGATTAGCTTAAAATCTTTCAATTTGGATATGGCCGTCACTTTTTCCTTCGATTAAATTTGTTGGAAATGAAGCCCAACCATCACTGCCCATCTTCCTTTTCACAAGTCTCTTCACTTGCCTAGAGAGTGATACATTTCCCTTCTTATTCTCTTTTTGGTGGTGTAGATGAAGTCAGGTTGATTAATGAAATAGTTTCTCCTACTTTCCTTAGTAGATGTAGTTAAATTAATGATGAACCCGGTTAAATTCGTGTCTTTGTTTTATCTGTGTGTTTGATTCTTTATCTGTTTTAGTTTTTCGTTTATCTGTTTTTATTTACTCAACAAAATTCTATTTTCTTCAAAGTTATACTGTATTCCAGCCGTAACGCGTAGCTTAGAATTGCATTGATGGGTGGTGCAAGAAATCTTTGAAATTTAAAATCTAGGGAAAGAACAAAGAGTTCAATGAGATGTATTCTCACCCACATGAGCCTCTTCCAAACCATATTTGTAAGTTATCGTAGTTAGATGGCCCAAAAATTCTGGCTTCTCCCAGCCGTGAAGCCATTGATGCTGCATCTGCGAGACAAGTAAAGCTTCTCGCTAATTACAACAATTGCTTACAAATCGAATAGGAAATCAGGAACAATTTAAAGCAGTCCACAAATTTTCTTATATCTACCATGAAAAACACTAAAAAGCTTAAAGAACATCGATTTTCTTGTACCCAACAACACCAGAGATTACAAAATGAACATTCTACACTGTTGGCAAAAATGATCCCCGTCAATGAGAGCTGGATGGACATCACATCAAAAGAACTGGGTTTGATTACAACAGTGTCAGATAACTTTAAATTGATGGAGACTGCAGATGGGTTCGATGAAATTGACAAAATAAATGCTCAATCTAATGAACTGCAACGTCAACTAGAACAGATCAGGGAAAATGGTCTCGAAATGCACAGGCAGCTCCAAGCATTCAGAGACAAGGAGGAAAGTATTGCAAATAAGTTAATTGAATTCATCACCTTGTCAAATTCTATAGATAGTAGTTTGAAATCTGAAGAAGAAATGTTGAAAATAAGAATTGAGCAACACAAGAGTGTAATAGGGGAGCTTCAAGCTGCACGACAGAAGAGTGAGATGGCCAAAAAAGAGTTAGAATGTGCAAGTCAAGAGTTTTACAGATCATGTCCAGATTTGGCAAACATATTCGATTAAAACATTGAATTCGTTGTAGAAGTGTCATTGAATCTTGATAAACAAGAGCCTGGTTTGTTTGTTTATGTGACCTTACTGGTTATGTAATTTTTATTTTGTAGTCTTTTCTTGCTTTCTTGGTTAAAGAGTTATCTTACGAGTTGTAACTTCCACAAATTGTTATCTCCAATTTTGAAACTTGTCAATATTACAAAGGAATATTTTGGCAAGGACCAATTGTATGAGGGATCGTCCCATATCTAGAGTGCTCTTTGATATTTTTTTTTATAGTTTTATAACATTTTCATTTTTTAGGTGAGTCCATAATTCGTTACAAATGTTATGGGATTTGTGTGAGGAAATAAAGTGTACTTTCTTGGTCCATGTATAATAAACATTTAAAGGATATAAATAAACAATTATAGGAGAGTATATCTAGTTAAGCATTCTAATTTCATGTCTTTTTTATGTGATGATTTTAAATTATTTTTAAATTTTTATCGTAGTTTATTTTGTAATTTCAGGATTTATCATATCAGTATATTTTTTGTTGAGGTTTTAAAAAAGATTCACATAATGATTAGATCAATCATTGCGGCATCATAATGACATCATAATTGCAAACATAGAAATAGTTAAGTATCATTAAAAATTAATGTAGTTGTTTAATTCAAAATAATGGTGCATAGTCTAATGAGACAACTAGTTTTTGGGGTAAGAGAAAAAGGTTGAGATCAATTGAAGGGAAAAAATGTTTTCAAGAACGAGATATTAGATCTGGATAACTGATCCTAAACAAATATCCATTTTTAGAAAAAAGGATCCATTTAAAATAGATATTTGGTATGCACAAAATAAGATATTAATTATATCAAAAAGGGATATTTATTTTTTACAAAAACATATATTTTTTTGTCTAAAAAAGGATATACATTTTATAGAATCCTGTAAAAAGTGTTTCTTGCAAATAGATATCCATTTCAATAGGATATTTTGCATTTTAATTAAAAAAAAATCTCCAAATTTTGTATTGGTTTTAGCTTTGGAAATTAAACCCAATTTTTTTGGACCTACAAATATATTATCATGAAACCATCCATTAATCAAATTAAATCCAACAATATGGTTGATGACTTTATTTTAATATTTTTGGACAAAATTGAAACCTATTGAAGATGAAAATGTCTAGTTTTGTTTTTTCTGGGTGCATGAGCTCTGCTAGGGTTTTGTGTTTTCTGAGGTCATTCATGGCCCCTCCTATGTCATACTACGCTTCTTGCATAGGAAATTGTTTCCTTCATTGAGTACGGCCGCATTTACTGCGGTTTTAGGGGTTTATTATGCCTTCAACCAGCTCTAACCCGATAATTTTTGCAGGTGTTAGTGGTTCATCGGCGCAGGTTAATGGCTCCCCCACTGATCAAACGCCCTCAAAAATTTGTTTCAAAAGTCTTTCACGAGGTAAGCATTATGATGCCCCTACTAATGTAGTTTTACCTTTACTTTATTTTGATTCTGCATGTCAATGGCTTGAACAACACACCCTTGTGGGTTATTTTGTTGGGAGGACTCCCCCTGAAAGTGTGCTAAAAGACTAGGTTAATAAGGCCTGGGTCCCTCATGGGGTCCACCTTGATATGGTCTAAAACCTGACCAAGGTTTTTTTTTTGTTTCGCTTTGCGGAAGTCAGTCATGTCCAAGCTATTCTGGGTCATGGACCCTGGTATGTTCATTCCTCCTTGTTGGTTTTCCAATCTTGGACCCAGGATTTTACCGTCTTAGAGGACACCAAAATGCGTGTTTCGATCTGGATTGAGTTTCTCAGGTTGCCCTTGCCATGTGTGCCCTTCTTGCACCATATTGCTTCCTCTTTGGGGAAGGTTGTTTGCATCAAACCTGATAAGTTTTTTCAAGCCCATCTTCAAAAGAGGGTTTGTGTGCAAGTTGATTTATCCAAGGATTTGCAAGATTCTGTAGACATTCGGGGATATTCGCCACTCCTAGAAAATTACATATTTTAACCTACCCAACACGTGCTACCAGTGCCAATCAACTGATCACAAGATCAGGGACTGCCCCTTGTCCGTTCCCCGTACTATCTCTCACCCATGGGGTTCTGAAAAGCATCATCCGATAGAGCCTTCAACTAAGGCAGACACAAAGTGGACTATGGTCAGAAACCAGAAGAATAAGCTAGCTGGTATTGGGTCGGCTCCCAAGGCCTCAGAACCGACCCAACAGATTTCAAACCCTTCAGCGAAGGGGACCACTACTCCCTCAGGAGCGGCTTCTACTGTTCTATAGCCTAGGCCGTAGGCCACGCCCCAGCTTGCTATTGTTTTATGTGCTCAACTGGCTTTGTCCCCCATGGTGGGGACCCAATGGCGTTCTCGTAGGCCATCTCCTCCATTGAAAGAAGGTGAATATGTGCCAAAAAAATGGAGATTTTCTCCCTCTATTCAAATAGGTTCAGTTTCGCAAGAGTTTTTTGAAGAATAGCTTCTCTTCCCTGGGTGAAGAGGACCGGGATTCTGCAAGCATGGAAGATTTTCCATGAATTTTCTCTCATGGAATGTTCGAGGTCTCATAGACCTCTCAAGGAAGTATTCTGTTAGGAATACTTTGAAGTATTATCCAAAAATTGAAGTGGTTTGTCTCCAGGAAGTTAAAATTTTAGGTTTTTTGCTTACTTCGGCTTGTTGCTCTATTTGGCCAGCCAGTACTATGTTTTGCACTCTACATGAGGCTGGTCGTGGTGGAGCTATTACTCTTTTTGCCCCATGGTTGCTTCCTTATGTGGTTGACCATGGGGTGGACCCCTCCTAGTGGGATATTTGGCTTCTTCTCAATATTGAGAATCACTCCTTCGAGATTATTAATATTTATGCCTCTAATGATGCTGTGGAACGTTGCTTGCTTTGGCATTGGATTGTTGATTCTTTGCCAATTGCCACCTGGTTGCTCTGTGGGGATTTTAACATGGTTGAAATGGCATACGATAAGATTGAAACTGTACCTTTTCATTGGGCTATGGGTGCAATGGAGGCGTGGTTCTATATGCACAATAAATTGGGACTTTTTGATCCCAACTTGGGTTACCGCCATTCTCATTCCCTCTAGCACACTTGGTATAATTACAGGGCTGGTTTTGATAGATTCTTTAAACCCCTTGATCGTGCCATGATGTCGGCACACTCTTTTTTTTCTTTCAGGAGCTCTGCCTTGCTTGTGAAGCCGTTAGTGGATGTGACCCTTTTGGATCACTTCCCAATTTAATTTTGCATTGAGTGGATGTCTTGTCAACCTCGCATGTGTAAGACTCAATTCTTCTTGAACACGACTCTACTCTCTCACAAGACCCTGGCCCACATTCTTCGAGTGTGGAATTTAGAGTGTCGTCCTTCTGGCTGTATGGGTTGGATTCTTTGGTGGAATGATGCTATCATTCATACTGTGCATTTCTTACGCATTTATGGGAAACAACTTGCCATTTTCCGTCGACGTTCTCACGAGGCCAACATGGCTGACTTGCGTGTTGCTATGGAGGCCTTAGTGGCTCGTCCTTTCTCCCCATCACATCAAGTTCGAGTGGCGGACTTAAGACACCAACAACAAGTGGCAGATAGTTATTCTGCCAGGGGCACTCAAATGAAGGCTCGGCTTCACTAGCTCAAAATAGGCGACTGTGCCTCCAAAGAGTTTTTTTGGCTCTTCATGCTAGGCACTCTCCCCTAGGCATTAAAGCTATCAGAGATGGTAATCAAGTGCTCCCTGAGCTACCTAACATTCTCTAGGCTTTTGTGTGTCACTATGAGCAAGTTTTCATGGCTCAGGACGCAATGCCCGCATGCCAGCAAGCCCTTCAGAGCTACCTTGCTGTTGTGCCACATAGGCTTTATTTAGCCTAGACTAATTTCTGTGATCAATTATAAACAATTGATGATCTCAAGGAAGTTGTTTCCTCCATGGCCAATTACAAGGCTCCTGGGATTGATGGATTTCCTTGTGAATTTTATAAAGTGCTTTGGGACTATATTGGGAGTGACCTACATCATGTTTATCTTGAAGCCTTTCACAACAACTCTCTAGGTAATTTAATAGATAGAGGTAATATTAAATTCATACCTAAGCCTCGGGATCCAGAGGATATTTGTAACTGGTGGCCCATCATGCTTCTTAATGTTTCTTATAAAATCATTGCCAAAGCCTTGGCTCTGAAAATTCGCCACCTCTTACCTCAGATTGTGCGTCCCAAGCATACTAGATTCATTAAATCTAGGTTCATTCTTGATAACATTATTGTTGTTTGGGAAGGCATGGAGTGGGCCCGTCATTCGAACCAGAAAGTTGTGTTCATTAAAATTGATTTTGCCAAAGCATATGACCGTATTGAATGGCCTTTCATTTTTGCAATGTTATGGGCATTGGGTTTTGGGCCCCATTTTTTGCAGTCTATTCATATGCTATTTTTCGATACCTCAGTTTGCATCTCCATTAATGGTCGCCAATCCTCTAATTTTGGCCTTTTTTGTTCTATTCACCAGGGATGCGCTCTTTCCCCTGCTTTGTATGTTCTAGCTATTAAGGGCTTTCGATATCTCCTGGCCAATGCTATCTTCTAGCACCATGTTAAAGGAATCACTCTCCCAGGCTCTCAAGAGTAGCTTGTCAATGGGAACTTTGTAGATGACTCCTTTCTCACTCTTTTAGAGGATGAAGGATTGATCGTTGCTGCCCTTGACTGCCTTGATACTTTTTGTCTTACATTCGGTTCCACAATTCAATGGCACAAAACCTTGTGCTACAGACAGTCGGTGCTCCCCACTCCTGTGTAGCTTGAAACTTATAACTGGAAGTGGATTGGTTAGGATAAAATCTTTTGATTCCTAGGCATTCCTTTTTCCTTCCAGGCTTCCCCTCGGGAGCTCTGGCAAGCCGTGCTCTCCAAAGTTGAACAGAAGCTTGTTGGAAAATTCCAGGTGTGCTCTAAAATCTTGGCTGTCTCCCACGTCTACTATTTTTCTTGTTGGGCTCCTTCTAAAGCAGCCTACAGCAGGCTTGAGAAGCTGCTTCATGATTGTCTTTGGGCCTCTGCTGAGACCCATAAGGGCTTTCATCGGGTCGCTTGGGAATTTTGCTATCTCCCCAAGGATTCGGGAGGGCTCGGCTTGCTTTCCACTCAACGACAAGGGATTGCTCTCTGTGTCAAATGGATCATTTGTGCGCTTACTGGGGATGAAGTCTGGAAAATTCTCCTCTGACATTGTATCTAGTCTGGGTTTCCTATTCATAGACCCGCCTGGAAAGGAATCGACTTCCAAACTCTTCTGGTTATGAGGGAGCTGGTTCAAATTATGGGCTCGTTTGTGGCTAAAAGTATTTGGCACTCTTGGGGAACTGTCAAGCCTTGGCTCCATTGGGCCGGGGCTAGATTTCGTGATGGCTTTCCATCAACCAACATAATCTCTAGTGGTCTCCCCTTTTGGCTCAGAATGGTCAACCCCTGGCCAAGTTGCCTTGGCTCAAAGCTCTCTAATTTCATAAGAAGGGCATTCAGACTTTGTACCAGCTCTTCCATCAGCCTACCATGAGTATTTTGCAGTGGGATGCTTTTAAAACCCAGTACAACCTTCAAAACTAGGATCGTCCTACTTTTGACAGGCTGGTGAACGCCATTCTGGCAGAAATTTTTTACAAAGTTGGCATTCGTGGGCACAAACCTTGGTGGGAAGACTGAAAATGGTTCCCAAATACTCCTCTAAGGAGCTACAAGCCACGGCTTGGTTATAGGTGGCTTTCACCCCATTTCCCTATGCTCAACTCTTTGAACCAGCGGTGGCTTCTTAACTCCTTGGCCTTTACTTGGCGTAGGAGGTTTGATGCCATTTGGTCTACAATTGTTAATCCAAAGCTGACCCACTTTGCTTGGTGTATTCTTTTCCAAGGCTTGCCTATGGGATCTTGGCTAGTTCATTTGGGGGTCTCTGACCCTCACTGTTAGCTTTGTCGGTAGCCAAAAAGCTTCAAGCACCTTTTTGGTTTTGTCCTAGAGCTCAACAGTTCTAGACTTGGATTCATGATTTCTTTGGGCCTTTTAGGCCTGAACCTTTTTTGTGGCATATGGTTCTACTGGGGGACCCACCTAGAGCCCCGACTAAGTTCACCCAACTTTGGCACACTTTCAGAGTGGAAATCCTCTTCAATATCTGGAAAGATAGAAATGCTTGTATATTTTCTCAATCACATTTAGATATTAATGTGTCTCTTTATGCTAAAGCAGTTATATGTTCTAATGTAATGTTGCAGATTCAAGTGCAAGCCAACAAGATTGCCCTAGAAGTGGCTCACCTACAGGTTCTTCTGGACCACTGGGGCAATGCCCCTTGTATTGTGGCTCGGATTCCTAACTCGCCCTCCTCCTCCCACGACCGGTTGCCCTCTCGGGGCCAGAAGTGGAGTGATACCACGCAGGCTCACTCCCAGCCTCCCAAGCAGGCTCGTTCTCCTTTGTCGCATCCTGGTCAGGGTTGGCACCCTAGTGGTGTGTTGAGGAGTAGTGGTGGTGGTTATAGGTGGCCTTCAGATGCTCCTCCTGCTACTGGACCTGGTTGGCCCTCCATTGACAAAAGCTTTCTGCGGCTTGCTCTCGCAATCTTGCCTCGGCGTGAGGATAAAGATAAAGAAGAAGAAAATAATGATGATGGTTTGAGTACTCCTCCTCACGTCACTCCTAACCCTACTGATGTATGGGGGAAACATCTGGATGACCAAGAGCCCCCATGATCTACTGGCACTGCTTTAGCTACTTAGTTTTCATTCTGTTGTTTTATTTCTGGGCTAGGCCCATGTGACATTTGATATTTTGGTTTTTCTAGGCTGGGCCCATGTGACTTTCGAGGTGTGCCGTCTTACCACCTGCCCCTTTTTTGTGAATTTGTAATTTTATCTTTTTTAATATAGATATCTGGAAAATTCATCAAAAAATATAAAAATGTCTACTTTTAAAATATATATTTAGAAAAAAATAAATCTACTTTTATAATTATTAATTAATTTACAAACACAAAATACCATAAACATGAAATGACATATTTCTATTTTTAATAAATTTTGATTTTGAAAAATAGTTTAAGAAAAATTATACAAGCCCAATATACATATCATGCTTTATATAATATATATATATATATTTTATTTTAAGAATATTTTATGTGAAATAAAGTGGATTGTGCATGAGGGGTTTTATATTAACCTTAATTATACTAAATAATAAATTAAAAATATTAAATTGATAAAACGTTATTAAAATATTCATTCTAAGCATCAACATTAACTAAACTTGTCCACAAAAGAATTATACAAAATACTTTCATTTACTAGTTTTTATTGGGACATGGTGTTGTACACCATTGCATAAATTAATTTATTATATTATTGTAATTAAATAATTATTTATTTGTGATACACCTTGGTGGTGTTGTTAATCACACTAAGTAATTATATGGGGTTCACTTAATGTTTTATTGTAACATTGTATTATTATTTAATGTGTGGGAGACATGTGATTATAATTTAATATTGAGTAAATATTAAAAAAAATTATGTCTTAGTACCCAGTATTAAATAAGGGGTTAATGGTTTTGTATTCACATGGTTTTGTGGTACACGATTTCACCTTACCACAAGTTGTATTTTGTGTAAGCTTGTGTTTATAAAAAAAAAAACATGTATAGTGGTTTAGGTTGGGGTTGAGTGGTTTGGCTATCATTATTGAGTCTTCTTGAGAGTGCATTTGTCAAGCATGGCATGTGATGTGTGGATTCATGAATGGACACATGGGAATGCATCAATGGAGGACTTGATACTTTAGAAGTGTTCATTATAACTCTTGTATTTGATTCATGGATGATTAATATGATGGAGTCTATGGATGCTTTTGGAGGTTGGATTTTTCCCTCTTGAGGGTTTTCCCAAGGTATATCTTGTGTCATCTTTGATGGGTATGTTTTTTACTCTCTTGCATGTGGATTCTGATCATTTATTTGCATTTTTATCTGTTTTGGGTTATGTGAAAATTTTTATACAATGGATGCAAGTTGTGGTTGTGGTTGTATAACCCTAGGTTGAAAAAAAAATTGTTTGAGTCTTGAATCTATGCATTGCACGAGAGAATTAAAGACATGGCAAGATATGATGGTCTTGCATATTGTTTATTGCAGATCTAAGGAATTTGGGTTTATTGTTTTGATGAGTTGTTTGCAGATTTAGGGTGTAAGAAATTTTGGGTGGAAATATTTGTGGCTACGTATTCAAATGAGGGTTTTGTGGGGGGTAAAAATTAAAAATGACCTCCTGGGACAAAATAGACCTCATAGTTGGATCCAAAATGGCTGCGAGACGAATTTTGATATATAACATGACCTATTTTGCTTACAAATAAGGAAAAATACTAAAAAAAATAGCCAATATGGTCATATGGCCATCTCAGTCTATATAAATAAAATAAAATTTATTAATAAAAATCCCATTGAAAACTTTGCCCTATAAATAAAAGCCGAAAATTCAAAAATCAAAAATCAAAAATCAAAAACCTATTCTATCAGCTTTTGAGTTTATATTAAAAATAAAAAATATATATATATATATATATAAATTAAGGTGAGGGGAGGATACCCCATACCCCCTGCCAAAACTGTAGAGGGGTCGATAGTACCAATGATATTGTCAGTATCATCAGTACTGTGGTGGCCAACACTACTATCGGTACCGCTGATAGTTTGATGGGATTGACAATACTCGCGGGAAGGGTCCGCCTATAAAAAGCCTGCCATCAGCTTTTTAAAGGTTTTTAAAAAAATATATATTTTATTAAAAAATTTATCACCCTCTATACTATAAATCTGCCATGAATCTAAACTAAAGGGCTAACAAAATTTGGTGTGTGGAAATTAAGTAAAATTTTGGGTTTGGATGAAATTGGGTGGCACCTCCAGGTGGCTCTGCCACGAACGGCGGACCACTGTCCCACCACTAGAGAGCCACCATGGATGGTGATTTTTTGTCTCACATGCTAAAATTTTTCTTTTGCTTCTGGGGGCATAATTTTCGCCCAGGTGGTCTTTTCTTGCTCTTCTTGGACTCGTTCGAAAGGTGAATCAGAGCTCTGCATTGTGATACAAGATATTTTTCCATATTTTGCAGTTTTAATAATGTTTTTCTTGGTGGAAGTTAGGTGTTATATTTGAGCTTCAAGAGGTGATATCAAGTGCATACAAAGTCAGATTTTGGACTTCAAATAGTCGACGAAAATCTTGTTTAGAGAGCTACACAGTGGATCAAGTTTGGAGCTATTTTGATATGATTTATTTGTTGGTATTCTATCTTGAAATTTTTATGGGTTTCTTTGACTATGGTGATACTATGAGCTTATGGATTATCAGATCTAGGAGATTTGATTTAGGATTCATTGTATGCTCAGTTATACATCTCAAATTATTCTCTTTTTGACATGTTTATTAGTTTGGTTGGATTTGTATGCTTCATTGTTGTATCTACAAGTTGTGTAACACTGTAGGTAGTCTATACTTGTTGTGCCTATGACTTGGGCATAGGTTTTCTATGCCCATAGATATTTCAATGTTGATACATTTTCACTTTTGGTAGCTTGGTTTAGTCACTTGGTTTTCTAGTTTTGATGTCATGTTGAGGAGGTGAGATGGTATTACCAAGTACAGTCATGATATGAGACCTATGTAGTCACTTTGAATATGTTATGCAAATATGTGGACATCATTGGGTTGAGTTGTTGGTACATTTGGTGGTGATCATGGTGTCATGGATGTTTCTTGTGCTTTAGAGACTTTAGAAATTCATGATGGTTTATGTAGGTGCATTGTTGGTGGTGTTGGATTGGATCCTGATTTAGGTTGTGGCAGTGTATCTTCTTGGTATGAGAATCATGGCTTACTTTTCTTTCTTATTGAGGAGCTCATGGTGCATCTAAGTTCTTTGATTGTATGAGGGTACCTCTTGTTTGATCTTTATTAGGATATCGTTATCACGATGCCATGATAGATTTTTATATTTATTGATTATACACTTTTAGTGGGAGATTTTGACAATGATGGTTTGGTGGTGATGGATATGTTTATGATAGTTTGTTGGTGGTTGTAGGTATCTTCTTGGCTTGGAGATCTTGGTTTCACTTATATGTTACTGATATTGTAGGTGAGTGTGTGCAAACTTGAATGATCTTCATGGAGAGGATGGTTGTCATGATGCCATGTGTAGCTTGGATTCATGGTTCAGTGGGAGTTGTTGGTAGTGATGTGGATGCATCATTGGCTATGATTACCTTCATGTGATTGGGGATATGTTTTCTTAGTTTAGAGAAATTTTCTACTATGTCATGGTTTACTCTTGATGTGCACTTAGAGTTTGGCATGGTAATTGTACACGCCTAAAATTTATTTTCTACTGTCATCACCCTCCTATGAATTAAGTAATTTTAATTATTTAATTAAATCTTTCCATTGTTTCATCTCATCCTCCGATTAATTAAATATTATTTAATTATGTCACTAAGGTTCATGTCCCTTATAATTAAATAAATCTAATTTATTTAACCATCACCACTTTGTCTACTATAATTAAATAATTAATTATAATTATTTAATTGTTCACTTATCTTTCTTTCTCCATAATTAATTAAATAATATTTATTTAAATGATTTTCCAAATGGACTTTCCCTCTCACTTACTTTGAATTAAATTACTATTTAATTCAGAAAATCAATTCATTTTTTCTTTTATAATTTAATAATGCTGCCATTCTTTAATTATTCAATCTCCTCTTCAAACTAATTGATTTTGTCAAAAAATAAATTAGTTTCCTCTTGCTTCTTCACTTTTGATCTTATCTCATCTTTTCGGTCATTGATCGAATTAATGTCTTTTCAATATCGACCGTTCGTTTTCCATCTGCCTCTCTATAAATACCATCATTATTTATCATCGGATATCATCTTAGGAAATATTGAATTCATAGGCTACCGTGTTGTTGAGATAATAATTAATCTTTGATATTTTTCTAGTCACTAGTCATAGGCTTTAGTTGCATCCTCAATACTAATGGAACTTGGAGCTTCAAATAAAAATAGAGAAGGATGATGGAGGTCATTCAATGGAGTCATGAAGATTATGGTGAAGTTGTTAATTATTTCTTCCTTTCATGCACTTCTTTGTTCTCTATCATTAGATTTGGAATTTCAAGTTTATTTATTGTCTTTAATAATCTTAATTCTATTTTTTCAAAGCTACACTTGGTGAACCCAACGTGAATCTTATAATTTTTCATAGAAATCCGTTTATTTTTGTTGTTTTGCTGGTTACAGCTAAGAATTCACACAAAATCTTGTCATATTCTTTTGAGCACAAAAAATTGGTGCATAAAAATTATTAAAAAATGATTATCTAGGTTTAGTAGGCCCCACTTTTAATTTTCCAAAACTTTAAATGTTTTAAAATTTTGTTAATATTTGAGAAAGTTATGGCTGTTTTAGTATTCGTTGCTTTTTAATTTTAGCTATTAAAACCCACATTTTCTTCTTGCACAATCTTGGAAAAATACTTTCTAGGTTTTGAAGTTCTGAGTTTGAGCTTTTCATGGATTTAAACGGTTTAAAATTTCGTTAAGTTTTGAGAAAATTATAATTGTTTTAATTTTTGGTTATCATTTAAGTTTCTTTTTGGTTACTAATCTCTTGTTTTCAGCACGTGGCACAACTTGGAAGGAGTTCTAAAAACTTTCTTTTGAAACATAATCATTTTTTTCCCTATCATTTCATTTACTTAGTTGGTTTTATCATTTTTATCTTATTTTATTTTGCGAACAACTACAAACTTACATTACACACATAAAGGTTAAAATGAACATGCATCATCATTCATGAAGGCTAAAATCAACTGCAACTTGAATTTCACATTCATGGGTTAAAATGAATTACATTTACATTCATTGGCTTTAAAAATAACACAACTTGCATCTACACTTATCAAGGTTAAAATGTACTTGCATTTTTCATAGCATTTTTCATAATAAGTTGGGTTAAATTTTACATGTGTTTAACCTGTTTTATGGTATGGTAGTGATTTATTAGTGTGTATGCACTTCTCTTGTGCCTCACAATGATCTAGAGAATCAAAAGAACTTAGGGATTATTTCTTCTCCACCCACACATTTTGGATTTGGGCATTAAAATGAACAATCTTATGAGTGTAAAGTGAAAGCTTTGTGTATGCACTCTCCTCGTGCCTTTGTGCGATCTTGGAGATCAAAAACAAAGTTTTAAATTTTCTTTTGTTTACCCATTCTTAGAGAGCCTGCCACCCTACTTTGAAAGGTGGGAACAACCCAAGCGATAACGAGCTAATGACAAGCTCTTCCTAACCGCTATATAAAATTTTGATTGCAAGAAAATTTTGCAATCAATAGGAAGTGGTACATGATAGCTCTCCCCCAGTATCTTTATGATGTGAAAAGCCCTTGTTCTAAGGGTTGGGATACCTCTTCAAGGATTTTATCATAGTATCCCCTAAACTAGATGCCCTTACTAAAAATTTTTGTGTAGAAAGCCAAAATCTTTCTATTTGTTGGCATAGGAGGTTGGACCTTTGAAGCCATCCCACACTTTCATGGTTCATTGTAGAGATGGAAAATTTCTTGAGATCCTTGTGGTCTTAGGGAATTCAAAACTTGGTAAGCCTGAGAAGTTATTTTCGAGTAAGGGGGAGCTAGTGCTACCAATTTCCTAATCTATCTGCTCTAAGTAGGTGCAGCTAGAGAAATCCAAGTGGGAACCGAACAAATATTGTCTCTGCCAACCATAAGATTTGTGTTGGTTTTCTATGTATGTTTTATCTTGAAATAACACATTTTCACCTCCAAACCAAACTAAAAACAAGCGCTTGATATTTCTTTCTAGTTTTTCCAATCACATTTCATAAAAATGGTCAAAATTCACTCAAACCCAAGTCAAAACATCAAAATTGAAAAATCAACATTTTGTGAACTACAACTACTTAAAATAGAGCCACACTACCTAATTGCCAAAATTTCAAAAATCATTGTCCAAAATTGAACCAATTCATCTTGATAGAGATCTTGTTTTTTAGACCTTAGACTTGTAGAGTTTTACCAGTCCATTCCATCATCCTCATTTAGGCATGTATTAGATTTTGAATTGTAGCTTAGATCACCTTTTTCCTTGCATAATTAATCTTAGGTCTTAGGTTGCACATACCTTCTAGATTTTAGACATAGGAAAATTCTCAAGCCTTTAGACAGTCCTTGGTTACCTATCCAACTTGTCATTGACCTTCATATTTTAATTTATCAAAAATTTTCTTTATTATCTTGGTTGAAAAGATTTGGGTCTTGAACTTGTGCCCAAATTTAGACTCACCTACTCAAATCCATCATCTTAGTCATCACAAATTTCAATGACATCTATACTTTTTATCTTGAACCTACATTAGTTTTCTTGCCACCTTTTGTCCTAAATCTTAAAGATCATCTCTCTAGCCTCATTATCAATCCTTAGTCTTGGACCTAAATTGTGCTTTGCACTTTACATCTTTATATCTTAAAAACACAAAAAAATATATCTTAATTTAATTTTAACCTTAGTTGCATGACTAAATTTGATCATTCACTTAGCATCATTTAGTCTCCACTATCTTGGTCTAACTTTGCATCCATTAGTCTCAGTTAATCTCATCCTTTAGTCATTATTATCCTTGCATAATCATCTTGCACCTTTATATCCAAAAAAATTACAAACATACAGCTTTTTCTCATATTCTTTGGCCATCATCATCCTTTCATATCATATCCTTTGTTCATAGGGTCATTATCATTCTACCATTCCTTAATATTGGTCTTAGGTGCATCCTTCTATCCAAAAAAAAATAGCATGGGTGCATACCTTCCATTGCATTGGCATATCTTAGGCTTGATACAATCCACCACCATATCTTCCATTCACCTTGATATGCTTGATAGTCAAGTTGAATACCAATTACTCTGTACTGGTCAAGCCCAACAAGCCATAGACTTCAAAAGGAAATATCTTGAATCCAAATTCCAAGCACCCACAACCCATAGTCATGCATTCATCTATCCCTCTTATCAACAACCCTTAAAATCTAGTCCTCCATCCATATACCCTCAATATCTAGAGTCCCTTAGAACAATCCATGAAATTAATCCACAACAAACATCCATTAATCACCTATATCCTAGCCTTGACAAGGGAAACTGAATTTCGACTAATCCCTATTAAGCCTCCACATCCTATCCTAGTCCATCATTCACTTCTCCATTCCAAGCCTCCACATCCTCTTGTATTCCTTCGTCCACTAATCCATTCCTATTCACTCCATCACAGGCTTCATTTAGTAATAAAAATACATTTATTCATGAAAATCATATATCCTTGTCCAAATTCACATCCCATTACGTACACTTAAGGATACATGTAAAGAGGAAAACCCAAGGCATGACATCATAACTTCACCTTCATTTCAAGATCGAAGTAGTCCATCACATGAACCCATCCTTCTGTCCAAATTCAAGAAGTCCTTCTAAATAATCATGGAATCCAAAACACACCTATCCTTGATCAAGATCCCATTCCCAATCATGTTGTCCAAGACAAATGCATCTTTGACCAAGACACTACCATTGATCAAGAAATCCAAAATGATCTGCTCATCAACCTTTATGCCATTCATGATCAAACATTTGAATTCGATCCTATCCAAGTATCAAAAAAAATCATTTCGTAAAATGAGACACTTGCCTCCATGGGACACATAGATGATCTTCCTCTAGAACAAGAGTCTCCTACTCTAGACATATTTTCAAATGATCAAGCTATAACCGAATTCACTAGACTCTATGATAATGACCATAAGGAAGGTTTCTACATCAACTTGGAAGCACCCATATCTTTTGAAGAACTGTTAGAATCTAATGTTTCACAAAATCAGACCAAAGATGTTAATCATAAATATATCCAACATGTCAACAAAGCTACGACATCTTATCAACTAGGATCATCTATCTTTGTCATAGCAATATTTCTTGCAAATGACAAAATGTTGAGTAATGATCTCCACATACAAAATGATGGAATTGCATCTTGAATCTAGAATAATAAAAAACACCCCATCACAAATAGAATCTGTCAGAGCATGCAGTATCAAGGAAAAGGATTAGGCATACATGAGCACAGGATTCGAGAACTAATACAGTCTTAGGAAAATCCTAGACATTGAAAGGTCTTAGCTATCCTTCAATCGGCAAATCAAATGATGTTAGTGATACCTCCATGATATTGGGGAAAACTTTATATAATAAAAACATCAAAATGGGTGTCATGAGTAGTTCTTACCATAAGGTTGTTGCCAACTCTCCTTCCATTCACACCATAAACCATCATTCCACATGAATAAACCTTCCATTTGGAACCAACAAAAATAAATTTTTTACAAATCCAAAGTTCAAAATCAAATTCCAAAGACCATTGAATCAATCAAAATCCAAGTGGACAAATAAAGTTAAAATAGATCCCAAAGAAAAATGGATCAAGCAAATAAATATTCTAAATCCAAAAGTCAATGAAAGTGTGGAGCCACAAGAAAAGAGGATTGCCACATATTAAAAATTTCCACCTCCATCAAAATATTCATCAAGAAAGGAATATAAAAATGTTGGTTCCAAATTCTATTCCAATCAAAATTCCAAACTCCTCCATCCAACATCCCAAGTTTGGAAAATAAAAAGTGATTCATCCAAACGTCCAAACAATCCTTCCACATCTACCATAATCCATCATTCCAAAAGACATACCTCATGAATCTGTTGCATCTTGGAAACAATTCTTTATTGTAAGGACTCTCATGGCACTTTATCACGATGTGTGTATTCTGATAAGGTCGACTCTAGTAACAAGCAGGATCATAATGACATCAATTAGCTGTATGCAAGCACTATGATCCTAACAAGACAAATACTTCATAAAGGTCATTATTGGCATATCATGGCATCAGTATCTACATCAAAACCATTAATGGATTCAACACAATCAGTGATCATCTAAAGCATCAAGGCCATCCAAAAAATACAAAAATACAAAACAAAATTGAAAAAAATAAATAAAATTGTCACCCTAATGAAAACTTGGCAAATAGGCATCTTGGTAATAGAAAAAAATCAAAAAAATCATGAAAATAGTAAAGATAAAAATTTCATCCAATAGTGAAAACCATTTTTATGGTGCTTTGGATAAGTACCATGATGAAAACCTAGAAAATAGGAATCCTGCATAGAATCAATTATCTATGTGGACCATTATACTTGGGGGCAGGTTGTCTCATCTCCCATACCCTTCACATGACACTTCTTATGAAATTTCCATCTATCCATTTACCCACCTACTTTGATCTTGATAAGAACTAGGGTACAAACTTAAATCATTCTCTGGGAAAAATTATGACATGTCTATCCTTTGGTATACACTATTCATGAAACATCCTAGCATTGCCTTCATAGCCTCATTATTCCTATGCGACATTGTCCTTGGATACCATATGATAATTCTTCTATCCCATAATCCTCATGTCTCATATGATACCAAAATCAATCCATTATCCTTCTCTACATATCAACTATCTTGGTTTCCCTTGTCAATGGTCGAGGGATGCTCCATCATCCCATCTAATCCTAACTAAGTCATTCCAAATGGAATAAGCCTAATCCATATAATATTTCTATGCAACCTAACACATCATCCAAAAAATTTCTTGGTTTTGTTCCTAGTCTTGCTGCAAACCTTGATCCTTTAGTCACATTATCATCATCCTCACATTGTTTTAGGATGTGTCCTTCCCATGTCAACAACGTCATCATCATCATCACCTATCAGTTGGTATTCAACTTGACTAGGGGCAAAATCATGTTTGTCCTTGGATTCATGTGCATTCTTTCTCACTTGCTTGTAGGCATCATTCACATGCATTTTTCACGATCCTCATAAAATGACTAAAGACAAAAAATCTAAATATTTCAAAAAGACAAAAAATCAAAACATTTCAAAAAGGAAAAAAAATACAAAACCAAAAAAATCATAAAACTTCAAAAATCCAAAAATAATCAAAACATGCAAAAAACCCCAAAAATATTAAGATAACTTTCTAAAATCCCAAAAACAGAGTCAAAGTCAGTCATGTCAGTCTTTGTCATTTTCAAACTATGTTTCCTTTGTGACTAGACGTAGGCAAGGTCATCTATCAATGTGCTCCCGGGGCATTAGGTCAGTCCTTTAGGTGTTGTCAAATAAAATCATGATTCGGTCCTTTTTTATTGAAACAAAGTCAATGGTCATGTCGAACTATGAGGTCTCTACACATTGCTATGTAGGCAAAGCCATCTATTAATGAGCCCACATGGCCCCTTAGGTCAGTCTTTTAGGGTTCATCTAGTCAATCAAAATAAATTGGACATTGTCTTGACACAGACATGACATCATCATCTGAACTTCAAACATGAATCCTGCATAAACTAGAGAAGCAAGCCAACAAGTCTCCAAGTCAAATTAGTCATTTTTCAAATCAATCAAACCAATCAAATTGATCAAAACCAATGGTCTTATATAGGATGTGTCCTTCCTGGAACTAGACCTTTTCATTATCACACTTCAAGTCATTTTCCTTATACATGTAGTTACATGATTGAAACCAGACTTGATGTCATATACGACATGTTTCTTTTCCTGAAACTAGGCCTTGTCAAAATAGTCGAACCGTCCCTCACTTCATCCCTTAGCACACTAGCACAACACTTATTGGAAAACATTCAGAATGGTTGTTGACCTTGTTGGTTTATTTTATCTAATATTTTGGATTTTATTCGGTCATGTTACTAGCCACCTCAAGGATGTCCCATGAAGGATTTAGATGAGAAATGATGTCTCATGACTCATATTTTATTTGATTGTTGTCTGCGG
The DNA here is from genome assembly GCA_007115665.2 of Sequoiadendron giganteum. NCBI lineage: Eukaryota > Viridiplantae > Streptophyta > Pinopsida > Cupressales > Cupressaceae > Sequoiadendron > Sequoiadendron giganteum. The sequence goes on along the minus strand of CM021110.1, from coordinate 96,875,822 downwards.
TTTGTCTTGATAAAAAGACTAGGGAATCATGACCCTAAGTATGAGTTAGGATATTCCTTGTCTACGACCGTCTGTTTTACAGATGGATGACCTTGCACACCTTGGTCTATTCCATACCATGGTGTTTGTTTTCCATTTGTCATAGTTTACCACCCAATGATGATTAAATATAAAGCTTGCATAGAAAAACATATATCTGCAAATTATCTCAACTAGCACTATCTCAACATCCAAGTCTTCTATGCTAACATCAATCTTTTATGTCCTAAAAGTCATCTTTTCCACTCTAACATTTCTTCTAATCTACATCTTCATCATCCTTATCTATTTTTTTCTATCCTTTTTTCCTTCATCTTCTAGTCTTCTCATCCATTTCGAGAGCATAATCATGTTCTTTGAACTCGCCTGTCCTCTCGAGGGGGAATACCATCTACCTCCTCATCATTCTTCCTTACACTAGGGCATATATTTTTCTTTGACACAATATGATAAATTGCATTGTATCAAAGAGAGGAAATGTACAGACACTTAAAATTTATTTTCTAATTTCATCACCCTCCTATGAATTAAGTAATTTTAACTATTTAATTAAATATTTCCATCATTTCACCTCATCATCAAATTAATTAAATATCATTTAATTATGTCACTAAGGTTCATGTCCCTTATAATTAAATAAATCTAATTTATTTAATTATGACCACTTTGTCTACTATAATTAAATAATCAATTCTAATTATTTAATTATTCACTTATCTTGCTTTCTCCATAATTAAATAAATAATATTTATTTAAATGATTTTCTAAATGGACTTTCCTTCTCACTTATTTTGAATTAAATTACTATTTAATTTGGAAAATCAATTCGCTTTTTCTTCTATAATTAAATAATGCTGCCATTATTTAATTACTCTCTTTCCTCTTCAAACTAATTGATTTTGTTGAAAAATCAATTAGCTTCCTCTTGCTTTTTCACTTTTGATCTTATTTGATCTCGTCTCATCTAATTTTGCGCATTGATCGAATTAATTTCTTTTCAATCTTTGTCATCTATTTTTCATATGTCTCTCTATAAATACCATCGTCATTTATCATCAAATATCATCTTAGAAAATATTGGATACATAGGTTATCATGTTGTTGAGATAATAGTTAATATTTGATATTTTGCTAGTCACTAGTCATCGGCTTTAGTTTCATCTTCAATACTAAGGGCACATGGAGCTTCAAAGAAAAATGGAGAAGGATGATGGAGGTCATTCAATGGAGACATGAAGATTATGGTGAAATCATTCTTTATTTCTTACTTTCATGCACTTATTTCTTTATCATTAGATTAGGAATTTCAGGTTTATTTATTGTCTTTAATAATCTAGATTCTGATTTTCCTAAGCTACAATACTTGTTCTCTTAAGACCAAGATGTATACATGTTTTTGGTGCATGTAATTTCCTAGGAGGAGATGGTTAGATCATGGATGTCATGTTTATGTTCTTGATTCATGATTGGAGCTTTGAAATTGATCCTCTGTGGTTCTCTTTATATTGGGTACATTGATCATTTGCTTGATTACTTCATTATGGTGGTATGTTGCATTTGGAGTTTGGCATGGATTGATTGGTTAAAGGTACTCATGAATACTTGGAAAATTAGGTGATGGTTGTAGCTCTCTTGTGATTAGAGACACTTTTTTGAGACGATTAATCTTTGGAGGTTTCAATAGGAAGACTGGGGGACTTTCACCTATATATGGACGTGAGTTAATTATAGACCAATAGAGGAGATTGTTCCTGGAGTGAGTCATGATGATTTGATTATCCTAGAGGATCATTCTCATTCTCCACTCTTAGTCTACTCAGTAGCTTGGTATTTGAGAGGTATTTTACCATTATATCTTTCAGACGTGTTATATTTTGTGCTTTGATTTCTCATGAGATTGAGTTGATTCATGGTGATTGATTATGGATACTCATTTAAGATTGGGTTAGCATGATTTTATATGCTTTATATTTCATAAATATGGATATTGAGCGATGGATAGTTAATTCTAAGGGATTCACTTTTAGGAATGTTATGGCATGGTTATCTCCTTGTAAATTTTATTTTATGATATCCTTCTTTGATGAGGATTGTTAGGAGATGGTTTATGGGTTGATTCCTAGTTTTGGGGATGGCTACTTTGAGTTTGATCTTCTTTATTAGAGAGGATTACATTCATGTTGGCATTGTTACATTGATTCATATGTTGTACTTGATCTATGAGGTTGAGTGTTATGGGTCTTGTTGAGGCTTTTTATTTGGGGTTGTTTAGGAGATCATACTTGACACAACACCACACTTTTGAGGTGTTGGTAGGAGGACATCATGGTTTACAAGTTTCTCTCTTCATGGTTCCTTCCTTGGATGTTCATATTTTTTAGTGTAATTAATTATTTATTACACTAGCATAAGTTAACTTAGGTCTTAATTTATCATATTACTCCTAGGTTGCAATTATTCATTTAATAATATTTTTGAGATAAGATTCCCTTCTAGAAGATGAGTTATCTTTTCTAGAACTTATCTCCATCTTGTTATCATTCCCTAGATAGTTGGTTAGGGTTTCTTGTTGTCACATGAAGTGTGATTTGAGCACTTGGAAACATCCTTTTCATTTTAGGTTTAGCACTTGCCTATATAATCAAGCATATGTACTCTTTGTAAATTATCTGATAGATCATAATATAATCTCTATTTGAATGCCATTATCATACTTTCTTTGTGGTTGAATATTTCTTCCTGGAAAAGGTCCTCCATTGAAGATTGCATTGTAGCTTCATCAAGGACACCGGTGTATCCATCATTCCAACATGGTATCAGACCTATTTCAGTGAAGGTTCATCCCAGGATCAAGAAAGTTTGGCTAGTGAGATTCTTTGCAGGCGTAAGGATTTTCTTCGCAGGCTAGTTGGTTCCACCTAGGGACCAAGCTGATTTCTGGAGCAAGTTGAGTCAGATCTGAGCTCACCATTTTCTTCAGAAGGCCTCGAAACCCTAGGATTGCCTACCCATTTGTCCAATTTGGACATATTTCATCCAGGAGCCATTTGAGGTATTTAGGGTTTTTTGCATTGTGTACGATCTGTACAGTTTTTGCAGAAATAAAATTTCCCCTTTCAGTCCTGCATCATGGAATTTTTTTTTAAAGTCATTGGGCATTTTTTATTGCAAAAAATGGGCTATTTTTTCTATAGTTCTAGCAAAAATTTGGTTCTTTAAGTGACTTGGCATTTTATTTGATAGTCGGCATACATAAATATTTTTGGGGGCTATAGTTTTTCTCCCGTCGATTTTTCAAATTTTGGCATTTTTTTTAAATATTTAAAAACAATTATTGTTTGGCCCATCGACTAGTCTACATCATTCACCATCCACTGTCAGTGCTTGTCACTAGAGTCTCTGTCACATCCGCCAACATCGGCCCATCACATTGGCCCACCGACCCCGCTTGCTCTTAGCGGCACCGCCCGCTCTGCCTTGCAAATGCTCCACTGGCACTCCGCCCAATGGCAGTCTTTTTTTTTTGTAGGAATTAAAGCCCGCGGTCCTAAATGACCAAGGGCTCCATGTTTTTGGCCCCTTGGTGCTTTTTTTTTTGCACCCATTTAGTCTAAGCAGGTCTATTTCAACAGTGATCTTCCAAAGGCCATATCTTTCACATACGGTATCAAAAATTTGTAAACGATATACCATTGGAAATTTCTTTACATCTACTTTTTAGTGGTCCACTCTATTTTTCAAGATTCTTCTTCTATCAAACATATCATCCAATTGAAGTGAAAAACCTAATTTGGGGTTTTGGAGGTGATACCTTTTTAGTTTGTCGAAATTCTACCATCAGCAGCGTATTACTGTGTTTTTCCAGCATTTCAACACTATCATCAAGTTTTTTGCATTCTTTTTCAAAAATATTTTGTCTTGTGCTCTTTTTCTCTCTAATGGATGAATCAGGCTTTGAGCTTCTGAATCCCCAAAATTACCACACTTGGAAAATTGGTATGCAGCGTCTCCTTTGGTCTAAAGGCCTCTAGTTTACATTGGATGTGAATTAGCCTAATCTGACTAGGGAATATGAGAAGTTTCAGCATCAAATCAAGTGTGAGGAGGCTTTGGGACTGATTTCTCTTCATATCTCCAATTCACTATTTTTCCACATTGAGGAGTGTGATACTCCTAAGTCAGTTTGGGATAAGCTCAAGACATTGTTTGTTTCAATAAGTGCTATTCGGGCACTTCAATTAGATTCAGAGATTGCTTCACTCTCAGTTGATCCTTTTCCCTCTATTGATGATTACTTGGTGAAATTCAAGTCTTTGAGGACCCACCTTGTAGGGTGTGGTAAGGACAAAACTGACAAACAATGCATCTTCATGATCTTGTCTAAATTACAAGGTTATTTTTCCTACTTTGCTACTTCATTTTATTCTACAATGGATGGACTTGGCGACAATTTTGTAATGCCTTCATTTGAGACATTCTGTGAGTGGTTGACTAGGGAGCAATCTAAAATCAACTAGGTTGATTCATCTTCCAAGTCTCATGCTCTCATTGCAGCACCATCCAATGGGAAAGGCAAGCGTAAGGGAAAATCCAAGACAGGATCTTTTGAATCATCACAACACAAGGCAGATAGGCCTTAGAAGGAGAAGCCCAAATACAACTTTTGTAATAGGCCTAGACATCATGAGGAGACTTGTTTTAGGAAGGAGATTCATGAACTAAGAGAGATTCTCAAGGATCATAACATCACTCTTCCTTCTTCTTACATCCTCTCATCTAACTCTTCTTCACATGAAGGGTCATCTTCAGGAATTGCTGCAATTGTCACAGCTGAGAATCTCGGCAAGGGGCATGCTTTGATCACTACTCTAGTTAATAGACAGGAAGGTTGGGTCATCGACTCAAGAGCTTCAAGGCACATCACCCATTCCATGAATCACATTCTTTGGGAGACTATGTGTCCTCTAGCATTTGACAGAATATTCACTGCCAATGCAGACATGGTTCATGTTGCTAGAATTTGTTACTCTTGATGGGAGGCCTCTTTCTGATGTTGTTTATATTCCAGAAATGGCCCATAATCTACTTTCCGTTTACCATCTTGCTCAGGAGGGTCTTCAGATTGAGTTCACATCTGATCTTGCTATCATCAAGGATCAGTCTGATACTCTCATTGCCTATGGTGAGGTTGATCATCACTCTCAAGTGTATAAGTTCACCAAGTTTTGGGATCAGACTCCATCTTTTCTAGCTTCTCCAGATTCCAAGGCAGGAAGCAGTTCTCCTCCCCCTCACTAGGGTTGTGGTGGTTGGATTGATTTGTCTCTTCTTTTGGCATCATCTTCTTCCTCCTCTCCGTTGAGATTTGTGTCATCAGAGTAGTGCTCATCCATCTCTTTCGACTTGTAGCCTCCAGATGGGTTCACAATAGGTCTTGGTGACTTGGCTTCTCATTTCTCCACAGGTTTTGAAGACATCCTTGAGGGGACCACTCTCCTTTATGGGGGCGATATCTTGTCTCCTAATATTTTTTGTATTCATGTGATGATTGTTGTCCTTGGGGGGGATAATGTTGTTTCCTCTAGTCATCACCTTTTTGCTTTTTCTCTCCTTTTTTGGAGAGGGGTTTTCTTCCCACTAGGTTTTCCCATTTTCTCCGTTTGTGGGAGGTTGTTGCATTTTCATCTTTTGTACATGGGTGCCTAAAATGGCCATCAACTGGGACCCATAATCATCTTTCATAATCATTGAATTTTTCATTTCCTCCCTAAGTTGCACTTATGGGGGGTGTTAGTGTAATTAATTATTTATTACACTAGCATAAGTTAGCTTAGGTCTTAATTTATCATATTAGTCCTAGGTTGCATTTAACCATTTAATAAAGTTGTTGAGATAGGAATCCCTTCTAGAAGATGAGTTATCTTTTCTAGAACTTATCTCCATCTTATCATTCCCTAGGTAGTTGGTTAGGGCTTCTTGTTGTCACATGAAGTGTGATTTGAACACTTGGCAACATCCTTTGAATTTTAGGTTTAACACTTGCCTATATAATCAGGCATATGTACTCTTTGTAAATTATTTGATAGATCATAATGGAATCTCTATTTGAATGCCATTATCATACTTTCTTTGTGGTTGAATATTTCTTCCTCGCAAAGGTCCTCCATTGAATATTGCATTGCAGCTTCATCAAGGACACCTGTGCATCCATCATTTCAACAATATTTATATGATTTGAGGAGGATGGATGTAACATGTTGTGAGAGATCATGCAACTTCTTGGGTTGTATGTGTGGATCATTTTTATTTTTCTTGGTACTTCATGCTTTGATTTACTTATGCACCTTGATGTATAGTGTTTATTGGTAGACTTGATATTTTTTGACATTACCTATGTAGTGCAAGTTCCTGGATATGTATGTACTTCATTGACATGTTTTATATAGGGAGCTTGTGGTTGCATTTTACAAGTTTCATATATTCTTGGCATGAGTTTACTGATGTATTGATACCTTGGAGGTATGGATGGTTGGATGTATTAACATGTGTTGTGGATGATATTTTTGATCATGTGGGTTTTTCAATTGACAATAGCTTGTTTGGAGCCTTTGCTATCACTTGGATTTGATTCTTTTTCTCATGGATTTGTGCATCTTCACCTTGGAATGTTCTTTTTCTTCCATAGGTGGGACCTTGGAGGATGAGAGGATTTCTTTCTTGAGATGGTGGTCACTTTGTTCTTATTGGAACTATCTTGATGGATCATGAGAGCATGTTACGGATTCACGTGGTTTCATGTATGGCTATGATGATGCATTTCATGTATTGATCCCTTATGCAATGAATACAACAAGTGAGAGAATGTTGGGATATGGTGTTTTACACCATTACATAAATTGATATATTATATTATTGTAATTGAATAATTATTTAGTTGTGATACACCTTGGTGGTTCATTTAATCACACTAGGTAATTATTTGGGATCCACTTGATGTTGTATTGTAACGTTGTATTATTATTCAATGTGTGGGAGACATTAAATAATAATTTAATATTGGGAAAATATTAAAAAAAGGTGATATCTTAGTACCCAATATTAAGTAAGGGGTTAATGGTTTTTAATTCACATGGTTTTGTGGTACATGGTTTCACCTTAACAGTAGTTTAATTTTGTGTGATCTGTTGATCTTGTGTCTATAAAAGAAAATGCGTATGTAGTGGTTTGGTTGTCATTATTGAGTTTTCTTGAGAGTGAATTTGTGAAGCATGGAATGGGATGTGTGTATTCATGCTTGGACACATGGAATGCATTGAAGCACTTGATTCTTCAAAAGTGTTCATTGTATCTCTTGTATTTGCTTCATGGATTATTAATATTATGGAGTATGGATGCTTTTGGAGGCTGAGTTTTTTCCTCTTGAGGGTTTTTCCAAGGTATATCTTGTGTCATCTTTGGTGGGTATGTTTTCTATTCTTTTTCATGTGGATTATGATCACTTATTTGCATTGCTATCTCTTTTGGGTAATGTGGAAATTTTCATACAATGTTTGCAAGTTTCCTTGCAATTTTTAGGTGGGTATTAGACATCCATGTTTCTACCTTTGTGATTTATTTTTTAAATTTTTCTTTGGTGCATCATTTATTTAATCAAATTTTATCATTTGTGTATTATAATAAACTACATATCTCAAAACCAGAAATAAAATCCCACATTTCATATTTTATACCATGTTGATAGTCTATGTAAAATTTCTTTAAATTTGTATACAATGAATTTTGATAAACTAGAAAACATAAATATTTGGAAGTAATAAATGGAAATCAAACAGAACATCTAAATTATAGATGAAAAATGGTCATATGCCATGGATGAAGAAATTGATGTTATAGAAAAGAATCATGTACATGGGACTTAGTGAATATTCTAGAAGGAAAAGATGTGATAGGATTTAACTGGGTTTACAAGACCAAGTTGAATCTATAGAAGGAAAGGTGTAGAAGCATAAATTAAGCATTGTAGCAAAGGGTTATTCACAACAACCTAGAATTGGCTACAATAAAATGTTCTTTTCTAGTAGCGCGTTTGGACACAATGGAACATTATTGGTAATTTTAGCTTAGGAATAAGTGGCTATCATATCAAATGGATGTCAAATCTATATTTTTGAATGGCTTCTTAGAAGTACATGTGGAATAACCACTAGGATATTTTATTTTAGGCCATGATGGAAAGGTCTACAAACTCAAAAAAACACTTTATAGACTCAAGCAAGCTCCTAGAACACATGGGTATAGTAAAATTTATTCTTACCTCTTAAATAATGGCTTCCAAAAGTGCAGCAACAAGCCTACACTTTACACAAAGATGAATGAACAAGGCCAAATTATAATTATGTGTTTGTATGTTGATCACTTGATATTCACATGTGATTTATCAATTGAATTGTTCAAAGGAGTTATGAAAAAGAATTTGAAATAACTAATTGGGATCTTATGAAGTATTTTCTTGGCATTGAGGTAAATGAAAATGAAAATGGTAGATTCATTTCACAAGTCTAATATGCCAATGATGTTTTGAAAAGTTTTGATAAGATATATTATAAGTCAGAATCAACACTAGTTGTGGTAGGTTTGGAGTTAAGTAAAGATGACAAGGGATCAAATGTTGATCCAACATTGTATTAAAGACTCACTCCTAGTTTAATGTACTTCTCTACCGCAAGGCCAGATATAATGTATGGTGTGAGTCTTATTTCAAAGTTCTTGGAGTCTCCAAAGCATTCTCATTAGAAAGCAGGAAAAAGGATTTTGAGATATGGAAGTGGGACTAGAAATCATCGAATTCAGAATTTAAGGTTTGATGAGTTCAAACTCATAGGATTTATAGATAGTGATTTTGCATGTAGCATTGATGACAGATAAGAGTTCATCTAGTTATGTATTTCATTTTGGAACAAATGTAGTGTCATGGGCATCCAAGAAAGAACCCATTGTCACTCTTTCATCGAAAAAAGAAAAGTATGTAGCAACAACAAGAGAAGCATGTGTTAGGCAATTTGGATGAGAAGAGCGTTGACAAATTTGAGGTATAAAAAAGAGGAAAAAATAAATATTTTTTGTGACGATAATTCAACAATTGCATTTGTAAGGGTGTGATTTGGTGTAAAGCACAAAACACTTCTTAATAAGACATTATATCAAAGACAAATCAAATTGAATCAATTCAAAGCAATAATCAAGTGAAAGCGTCATATTGTTCTCTATCCTGAAGATTTATTAAATCAAAATGGCTCTCAGATCGTGAGTGCACTATGATTGTTAAAATGACAATTGAAAGAATGAGATGGATATTGATGCAATGATATGGAATTGAATATGACAATACTAGAAGATAAATGAATTTAAACTAAGCATGGATTGACATAAAATAGATAATTGCAGCCATGATATTGAAGCTTGATTTCTGGATATTGGATGCTTGAATGCTTGATGCTTGAGTGCTTGAATTTGTGCAGAGTAAGAGTGCATAAACTTGATTATATGGATGCTTTTCTTGGTTCAATGAGGCTGTATTTATAGATTTCCTAGCTATAGAAATGCACAGGGAAAGCTTTGAGAGGCTTGGATTCAATTTGGAGAATTGAATGGTGAGAGATGGAGGAGATATAGAGAATTTTGGAGATTGTCTCCACCCATGAAAATAACAGGCAAGAGAAGAGGAAGGATTGATGGAGGAGGATTGAGAGATCAAATTCCAAATTTGTCTCCAATTTGTCTCCAAAACTTCCCGTGAAGTTTCAATCAATTAATTTTGACATATTTTAGACATGGTTTAGGCATAGGATATCTAATTCATTTTTGAGAGAATATAGATGGAATATTCTTTGTGCTTTAATTCAAATATTTTTGATTTATTTAAAAAAATGAACTATAAGATAGTTGTTTATTATATTAAATAGAGGAAAAATGGGAATTAATCAATAAAGTGTTTTGATATTTATTTAATTAATTTAGAATCGATGTGATAGAATAAAATAGGGATTTGATAATTAAATCAAACAAAGTATCTTTTATTTATTTATTTAATTAAGATGAATATAAATGTGAACTATATAAATAAATATTTCTATTTATTCAATAGTAGAGGAAATTTAGGATAATCAATTAAATAATTCATATTTAATTAATCGAATGCTACAGACCAATTTTAGGTGTATACATTTTTCCCCTCTTCGAAGTGATGTGTTTACGCGTTGCTTCGAAGAAAATTTTGCTGCTACTGCTAGGATCAATGATAATAAAAAATAATTTTGTATGCCCAAGACATGCCCTAGACATCCCAGACATGCCCTAGACATTGATTTTTAGATGATAGATGATAATATGCCCCCTTGGGAGATGAATAAATGATCTGATGATTTTTAGAATTTTTAGAATTTTTATGATTTTCTAATGATTTGATGATGATTTGATGAAGAAATAATTTATCTCCCGACAAATGATAAACAAATCTAGCCCGCGGATGAGTTTTAATTAATTTTGTGGATAAAATTAATCAAAAGATAATAAAACCCACCAAAAATATCTTTCCAGAAATTATATATAGTGTAAAAAGGTCATTTTCCAATTCATTTTCACTATTTGATTTTAAAAACCTTTGTGATAAAGACTTTTTTGCTAGCTGGAGCAAGATGCCTATCCCCTACCACACTCACCATTTTGAGTGCGTTCAACATTACCGACAACTAATCGCGTATGGACCTCTGGTATGTACGCCTTGACCTCGTAATTCATGATTTTTTTTAATGCATTTATTGCTTTCCATGTGTTTTAGTCTGTTTTAGTGCTTTCAAGCCGCGTTGTAGTGCTTACACTCTAGTGTAGCACTTCTAGTAGGTAGTTTAGCACTTGCGTTAAAAACTCTAGCACTTCCATAGGGTAATGTAGCGCTTTCATTGATATAGCGCTTAGGAGTTGAATTTTAGTGCTTTGAGACTTCTAGCGCTTTGATTTAGTGGATTAGAGCTTTCATGGCCTATTTTAGCGCTTCTGGTAAAGCGACGCTTCGACGAACTGTTATAGTGCTTAGATACAGAAAAGTAGTGCTTCGGGACTTTTAGCACTTCAGATGCTTATTTTAGTGCATCAGAGTGCTAAAATAGCACTTTCGAGATTTAGTGCTTTGGGTGCATGATTTAGCACTTCTGGATTTTAGCACTTTCAAAACCTGTTTTAGGGCTTCCATGTCAGAATTGAAGTTTTTGACTTGGTGAACCCTGATTTTGTCAATTCTGATCATGTCCATTCTTTGGAGTGGTATGATTGATAATCCAAATTCTTGATGTGTTGGATTGATGATTTAAATAAGACTAACTTCTCATGATTGGCGAGAAAGAAAAAAAAATCCTATTTGTGATGATCCTCATGATAGGTGAGGAAATGATTCAATATTTGATAAATCTCATGATAGGAAAGATTAGATATTGTTTGATGAACCTCATGATAGGTGAGGTTTGTTGACTTTTGCTCATAAATTTTGATCAAAAATTCATACCAAAAGCTAGAATAGAATTGATAGTAGGATGACTTTTTGATTTGTTGACATAGTTCACTGATTATGGATTTTTGTTATGATGATAGGAGGATTTGGGTACTCTCCAGATGCGAGAGAGGTTTCCATGGACGACAGACTTGATACCTCATCTGACACCAGATGAGCTTCAAGTGATAGGCCGATGTGGCCTTACTAGCTTGCTTGACATGCCCCAAATTAGGATTAATCGAGGTTTGTTGACTGTGTTGGCTGAGAGGTGGCATAGTGACCACAATACCTTTCACCTACCCACTGGCATGAAGATGGTAACACCAGAGGACATATGGCAGATTCTACATATTCCATTTATGGGGGAGATCATTGTATACGATTCCCATGGGACCGGTAGTAGAGATGCTCTATGCAGAATTTTTCAGGATCAGGACATTGCGGGTCCGAGCGTTCGGTGGAGGAGGATCGCCGATTCTTATGCAACACTACTAGCAGTGCTTGCTAGTTTCATTGGAGGTTTCCTTTGCCCTGATCGCAAGTCAAAGGCATTCCTCATTGGTTGGGGCAAGACTCTTGAGATCATGATGGTACACGGTACCAGATATGCGTGGGGGATGTGCATGTTGGCACATCTCTGTCATGATCTTCACTCTGTTGTGTACCTTGCAGAATGGAGTTTATTAGTAGGGATGACCCTATTACAGGTGTGGGCATGGGAGAATTTTTCTATTGCTTGCCCATTTCCAGTGGCAGATAGACCACTAGGCAGACCTTACGTGTTCAAATATAGAGGTCGATTCACACAAGCCCAGATGGGCAAGTTAGAGCATTGGAGGCGGGTGTTTGATGACACCGAGATAGTTACTTGGAGTCTATATCTCGACTGTGAGCAGTGGGATGATGATGATGTAGTGTTGGGGTTTCTCTACAATTCCATGTATCTCATTGGCTGGACCCCATTTGTTCTAGAGAGATTTATGTTACGCCGAGTGTATAGGCAGTATGGCATCGTACAGTGCATGCCACAGAGGGTAGCCCATTATGCCAGACAACGGATGGATATTCCTCATTGGGGGCCCTATTTATCATATGGTGTTGTAGTAGAGGGATACATGGCATTGCAGCCATCACCCTCGGATATGCGGAGGGATATTGTAGAGGCACCAATTATTGAGGAGTATGCTACATTTTTGGCCTTGGTTCCTCATCCTTGCATCACCATCCTAGACGAGCCAGCACCACTACTAGTAGAGGAGGATGTGGCAGAGGGTTTTTCATAGAGCGAGGGTGATACTTCGGCAGACAGTAGCACGAAGAGTGGTAGTGATGATAGTAGCAACAATGATAGTGATGGTGGCAGGGGAGGAGACCGAGGGGTAGGTCCAACCATCAACAGTGCACCATCATCCAATAGGCCTCGCAAGAGGCAAGCAGTGACAACACCACTTGTGGATTAGCAGAGATAGATTGTAGCATTGCAAACACAGGTGCAGACACTACAAGGGCAGTTGGTATAGGCTTAGGGCTTTCTTGTTTAGACCTAGACTCAGATGCAAGCCTAGGCACAGGCTCATGCTCAAGTTTTATCGCAGGTGTAGGGATAGTTGGCCGTTGTACAGACACAGGTGGCCATCTTGACAACCGAGAGAGACAGTGCTCAGAAGATTGGCAAGAGGGCACAAGAGACAATGAAGACTCTCTAGGGAGTGGTCGATGGCACCTCCATAGGAGATTACATGAGAGAGGTTATGTGGGCTGCCCGAGAGGCAGAGTTCTACAGAGGCAGATATCATGATGCAGTGCCTCCTGAGCATAGAGTCAGTTATGCCCTATCAAGATCTAAGCGGACACACACATAGACAGTGAGCGAGGGGGTGAAATAGTCTCCACGTAGAGATCCCAGAGATCCTGGTCCTTCCAAGGGTGGTGGTGGTACTGGTCCTATTGGGCCCGCACATTCTGTTTGTAGTAGATCATAGATACTATTGTGATCTTCCATGATGTATATTAGATGTAGCTCATTGTTGATGATGTATTTATAGACAAAAATTCATTGTATACTTGACACTTTGATATATATATGAGATGCAGTTGATGTAATATGATGATGGTTTACGATTTCTATGTGATGAATGCATTTATTATGTGATGTATGCAATATGCGATGATTTTATTTTGATGTAATGATATAATGATAAATACATGTGTAGAATATATGATATATGGATGTATGATGTGATGTATGAATCTCTTAATGATGATCTATATGGATGCCAAAAATGTGATAATATGTATGGATGGATGGATAAATGCTTTTTATGTTATTATGATGATGATAAAAATGATGATCTAATGATGAATGATAATTTAATGATGTAATGAGAATAATGACGTGATTTTATTTATTAAATGTATGGATGGTAAATAATGTATGCATATTGTGTTGGATAGATGATAATGTAATGAATGTTTTAATGGTAAAAATGAACTTGATGTACCCTATGGCACAATTTAATTCATAATTGATTTGATGTATGATGAAACGTATGAATGATGTAATGATGAAACTAAATGATGAGATGATGATTCCTACATGTTTTTGATGATGAATTTTAAATTTATGTCAAGTATACTCAGTCTTATGTGTAGATAAGATAATAATTAATTGGAACCCTTTATGCAAAAAGTACTCTGTAGATAATGAAAATGATGAATGCAATCCAATTTTAACATGCAACTATATGCAAAAAAAATATCATTTTAACAATATCTTTGTGCTTTTTGTCATCACAGAGCTTTCTTAAATGTTGAAATTAAGTACAAGCTTCAATGGTATGTGTTAGACCAATGACGACCTGAGTACCTCTTTCATGATTTTTGATTTTTGATATTGCAAGCGAACACAAGCATCTAGGTATGATTTAACTGAGATGACCTGATCATTCGTTACGTAAATAGGTAGTGGTTAATCATTTCAATGTGTGAATTCTGAATGTCATTGGTGATACATTTGCATAGCACATCCCCTGATAATTCATACATTTATATGATTAGCTTATAGACAGTAGATATTAAAACATCATTCTTCTTCTATGTTCCTCTAGTTCAATACATCATTGAGAAACTCCAAAGAAATGATAATCAAAAGTAAAATTTATCCGTTGTTGACATTAAAGTGTTTCATTCATTATTCAAAATTTTAGATCATCCATCCTGATTTTGTGATGTTTTTGGATTTTTGATATTTTGGACCAAAGACCTAACCTAGTAACCTATCTTAGGGGTCTCGGGGGGTGATCATAGATTAGCCTTGCCTATGTTACACACGCAGAGACCACGTAGTTCGACTGACACAGAACTATGTTTTTGGATTTTTCCTTTCAAACTTAACTTTGTGACATGTTTCTAGATTTTTGATAATGATATAGATGGTTGGTGCAATTTTGATGATGATTGATGTTGCGCATTTTGATGGTTGTTTTGTTTTTCAGCTATTTTTTGTTTGCCCTTTTGGTAAAATCGATGTTGTTGTTGCCCCTAGTGATATCTAGATGTTTCCCCCAAGCTTTGGAGTGATACTTGACTATTTCAAAATGATTTTGATATGGATGAAAAGATGGCAATACTACTTGGCATGTCATGGAACGACAGTGATTGCTAGTCTAATGATCCTGATATGTATCAAAATAGATGAGAAATCTAATCTTAGAATCACATATGACGCTTGTTTCTAGGTTTTCACCATATTCTTTGATTACAGTATTCATTTTTTTGTATTTTTCTCATTTTTCTTTCTTTTTGTAGTTTTCTATTTTTTTTGTATTTTGTGTTGCCAAGATGCCTGTTTGCCAGGTTTTCATCATAGAAACAATTTTCAGAAGTTTGACCCATGCACTAGGAGATTCAAGCATAGAATTTTCGGAGATGAATACTGTTGATAGGTTCATCAAACAAATCCATTTCTGACACTGATAGTTGATATACTCCTGATCTATATATCGATGTGATGACAAAAGGACCAAGCCAATTAGGCTCAAATTTTCCTTTCTTCTCTGGGTCGTGCTAATTCCTAGGGTTTTCTTTTAGTACCAAATCACCAAACTAAAAGACCCTTAGTTTTACCCTGTGGTTGTAGCTTCTTGACATTAGATGATTAATGGCTTGTTGATGATGCTCATCTAGCAACTCCTATTCCTGCAGTCTAGAGACCCTATAGTCTTCATCTGAAATGATACCTCTAAGTGATACATGTAGGGATGGAATCTCAACTTCAATGGACAATATAGCTTCTGACCCATATACCAAGGCATATGGTGTAGCTCCCATTGGTGTTCTAATGCTTGTTCTATAGGCCCATAGTGCAAGATTGAGTTGAACATGCCAGTCAGGTCCAACATCATTAACCATCTTTTTGAGAATTTTGAGTATTGTTTTCTTTGAGGCCTCTGCTTGGCCATTCCCTTGAGGATAGTACGGTGTTGAAAACTGATGTTGGATATGAAATTTATCACATAGTTCTTGGACATCTTGATTCTTGAAAGGTTTTCCATTATCAGTGATAATGGATTAAGGGATTCCATACCGACATATTATGTAGTTCAAAATGAAAGAGGAAATTTGCTTCCCAGTGATGGTAGTAATAGGTACTGCTTCAATCCATTTTGTGAAATATTTTGTAGCTATTATAATGAACTTGTGTCCATTAGATGAAGATGGATTTATTTTTCCTACCAGATCTAGGCCCCATTGACAAAAAGGCCATGTTGATGTGAAGGGATGCAGTTCTTGTTCTGGTGCATGAATCAAATTGCCATGAATCTGACACTTTTGGCATTTCTTAACAAACTGATAGGATTCTTTCTCCATGCATGGCCAATAATACCCCAAACGGAGGAGTTTTTTAGCTAGAGTTATCCCACTTGAGTTAGTGCCACAAATACCTTCATGAACCTCTCATACGGTTGTTTCAGACTTGTTGTGTTCTAGACATCGGAGTAAAGTACCATCAAGACCTCGACGATAAAGTAGGTCGACAATTAAAGTATGTCATGCGGATTGGTGAATGAATATTCATTTTTGGTTCCTAGATAGGTCAGGAGAAAGAACATCTTGTTTTGGGTAGGCATAAATCGTGTCGTAGATGGAGGTTTGTATGGTTTTGATATGGAAAATGGTAGAGGATTTTGGATTATTATGGTAAGGACATGATAATTTTTCTACCATAAACTCATAACAAACACGCTTCTCAGGCAATTGTAGTAATGAAGCAATTGTAGCCATAGCATCCACAACTTTGTTCTTAACTCTTGGAATTTGATCAAACTTGATATTGATAAAGGATTGTTTCAGATTATCTATTTGTTGCTTGTAGGGCATCAAATTTTCATCTTTTGTTTGATATTCGTCATTTTTCTTGATAAATAACTAGTTGAGAATCCCCATATACCTGTAAGTCCGTGAATTTCCACTGAATTGTTGTTTTGACCCCAATGATTAATGCTTCATATTCTACCATATTATTTGTACACTGGAACATTAATCTATATGATTTTGGAATGGCGTGTCCTTTTGGAGAGATGAACAAGATTCCTGCTCCTAATCCTCAATGTGTATATGATTCGTCAAAATATAATACCCATTATTTGGGCATTACTATCAGAATATATGCATCTAAAAACTCCATTGTCATTGATCAATCATCTGGTAGAGGAGCCTCTGCTAGTTGTTCAATAATTTCCTATCCCTTCATTGCCTTTCTCTCTACATGCTGAATGTCAAATTCACTTAATAGCATGACCCACTTTGCCAGTCTACCTATTAAGGCAACTTTACTGAGTAGATACTTTAAAGGATCGATCTTTTCTATTAACTTGATTGTATGAGTTAACATGTAGTGTCTTAGCTGTTGAGTAGCGAATACCACCATCAAACAATATTTCTCTATGAAAGTGTAATTTATTTCATATCCATTCAATGACTGGCTGATATAGTATATAGCATGTTCTTTTCCTTCATTATCATCTTGCGCTAAAAGTGCAACCAATGATATATATGTTGTAGCAATGTATAATATGAGTGGCCTTCCTTCTGTTGGTGGCATGAGAATGGGTGGTGACATTAGATACTACTTGATTTGATTGAATGTTGTTTCAAACCCATCCCATTTGAAAACTATATTCCTAGGAGGTGGCATCTCCATAATTTCTTTGACTTTTGCTGGATCCACTTCTATACCTTTTTCTGAGACAATGTACCCTAGCAATTTTGCTGATGTGACCCCGAAGACACACTTCTTGGGGTTTAACCTGACATTGAATTTCTCCATCCGTGTGAAGATTTTTTCTAGGATATGCAGATATCCTTCCCTAGTAGTAGATTTTTCCAAGATGTCATCCACGTAATCTTCCATGAAGGTGTGCATCATATCATGGAAGATTATCATCATTGCTCTTTGATAAGTAGCTCCTGCGTTCTCTAGACCAAATGGCATGATGGTCTAGTAGAAGGTTCCCCATGGGCATGTGAAAGTTGTCTTTTCCTAATCTTTGAGAGCTGTTTTTATTTGATTGTATCCTGAGAAACCATCCATGATTGACAACATGGCATGCCCAGTCATTAAGTCCACAATGATGTCAATATTTGGTAGTGGAAAATCATCCTTCGGGCATGCTTTATTTAGGTCCCTAAAATCTATACATATTCTGATAGTATTGTCTAGTTTTGAAACAGGTACAAGGTTTGATATCTATTCGGCACAGTCTATAGACTGTATGAATCCAACATCCAATAATTTCTTTAGCTCCATTTTTACCATCAATGCAATGTGAGGATGCATTTTTCTTAATTTTTGATTGACAGGCTTGATTCCTATGGGCAAAGACAAGTGATGCATAAGCATATTTGAGTCTAAGCCTAGCATATCGGAATATGACCAAGCAAAGTTGATGCTTCTTTTTTTAAAGAATTGGATGAATTCCGGTCTTTCTTGTTTTATCATGGATTCTGCAAGATGTAGGATTTTTGCCTTGTCTTCAGTGCCAATATTCATAGACTGTGTTAGTTATACTATGACTAATGATCTTTCATGATAGTGTTCCGGAAGAGTGTCAAATCTTCCATCCTTCAGTGCCTCAGAAAGGTTTTCACTATTAGATGCGTTCTTTATTTTTACTTTTTCCAAATCTAATGCTGCCATAGAATGGTTTTCACCATTAGATATATTTTCCCTGTTGTTATTTTTGCAACTGGAAGATTTTGACACCCTCCTGCCGATTCATGATGTTATGAGTATTATAGATAAAATTTGTACCAGGATTAGTATGACATAGGAAGTTTATGATGGCATCACCATTTGTAAATATCAGTATATTCAAAGATTCAATAGGTTCCCAGTCAATAAGTTCAGGATGGATTAATGGCATTTGGTTATCAGATTCTTGCAAGGCAATGGATGTAAGGGTGTGGACAACCATTTCGTCATAACCATTTATCGGAATATCGAGGTTTGTGATGGTAATTTCTTCTAGATCGCCTAGTCCACTCGAATCATCGATATCTAGTGAACCTTCCACGAGTGGTCTAGACCCAGAACCTTGGCCCTCCTCACACGTTGGTGCATATTTTTGAATCACATTGACTAGAATATCAATGAAAAATAGATCAGAATACAATGCCCACTCATATTCATTTGAGTCTGTTTTTGAACTATCTCTAAATTGAAGGATATTTTCTACAGCCGTCTTTGTTAGCTCCTGCTTCTCTTCTACAAGGTATCCTAGTCCTAGCTTATTTTTTGTGTGGAGAGTGACGGGTGTAATAGGCTCTGTAATTCCATCCATTCTTAATCCAATAGGTCTTTGTCCTTCATACCCCATTTTTTCTAAAATGGTTTTTCCTTTTCCATATTTATCGGTGTTGATGGCAACATTTTTGATACTGATATCTGATGTAGAGGGTTCTTCATCTCTTAAAGCCAATCCAAGATTGTTTTGTTGCTTGTTTCATCCTCTATTGTACCCTTTTTGACAAACCTTTCATCTAGAGCTGTAACTAGTAATGATGTTTGAGACTTGATCATAGACGGTTGGCCATATGTTCTAGGAGATGGCATTAACTATGATAGGTTACGCGATTGCTCCATAGAATATGTTCCCATTCCTTTATCCTTCATTTGGACTTTCTCTTGGAACTTGTGTGATAGAGAAGTTTGTTGATCCGGTTTATCTATTGATTGAATTTCAACAAGGCTTGTCTCTTTTTCTTTACCCTTCTTCTCTACCCACTTAGTAGTGATGCTTGGATGTTGTTTGTCTTTGGATGATGATGCTTCCTTGTTGTGTGGTATGAAGGTATCTTGAGAGATCCTAAGGGTGTCACAATGTTGAGGATGATTGTAATTAGCAGATATAGTCACCTCTCATCCATTTATTGGGAACTTCAAACATTGATTATATTGTTAGAGTAAAGGTTTTAACTTAATTATGTTGATTAAGTTACCTTTATTCCCTTCTTAAGATTTCATGTTACTTTGCATAATGTGACATTTAATAATTATATTAATTATTAAATGTTTTCCTATTAGGGCTTCTATTAGGGTTTTATTAGGGTTTGCATGATCTCCTTTTTATAAGGATTGATCCCATTGTATTTCATATCAATTCATTATCTCATTCTCTCTGATATATACATTTTCAGTTTTTAGAGAACCCTTGCTTGTTTGTCTCCATCTCTTCTTTTGTGACAGGTTATTTGCATGCAGGTGATCTTTGGGGTTTGTGAAGTTGTATTTTCTCAACTCCTACATGGTATTAGAGCTCCACACCTGCTGCTTCCTGTTCTTGTTTTGAAGATTTTTGGAGCTACAAGGGTTTGTTGTAAGCCGTTTTTTATTGGAGCCTTCATCATTTTTGCTTCAAAAATTCAGTTTCTACTCATTTGCAAGAAAAACGATTTCTGGGTTTTGTAGCCAGTGTTGAAATTTGAACTGGGTACCTTTTAGATTTTGCATATCTTGCACAAATCTGGAGAAAAATATTGTTGAAAACATGGCATGCATCATTTTTCTCTTGGCTGAAAGTAAAAAAAATAAATCATTTTCTCATATTTTGCTTTTTGGATCAAGAAATGATTTCTGGGTTTTGTTTCTAGCATCAAAATATTCTTGGGTTTTTGTTTTTTTCTACAAGCAGTGAGTAGATTTTCCAGAAATCAAGTTAGAAATAAACGTTTTTTGCTAAAAAATTCGTTTCCTGCAAGTTAAATTTAGTTTTTGAAAAATTCATAACTTTTGGTCACGGTGTCCGTTTTTGGCAAATGAGATATTGACAGAAAGCTAGTTTTGAGCACTTCATAGTGGTGTAGGCCATTTTTTCAGATTTGGTAATCTACACAAATTTAAGGTTATTTTTCATCATGGAGACAAATGTGAACATTGGTTTGTGGATGCACTCTTTTTTGTTTTCATGCACCAGTTTTGTGGCTGTCTTTCATGTATTTCCAAAATTTTGTCCTTTGAGGACATTTTGAGCATCATTTGTAAGCAATCTTTTATGTAAACGCACTGAGATAAAATTCCACACTATTGTACATGCATTTTTTGTAGATTTTTCACATAAGGTTGTGCCATATTTTGTACTTGCACTGATATTATAATGTGTCATGAGGGGTTATGTAGTTTGCCTTTGTTTTGCCATCACATCTTTGTCCGGTGAGTGTCCCTGCACAATGAAAGTGAATCCATACTATTGGGGGTTGTGTAGTTTTCCTTTGTTTTCCATCACACATTTGTCCAGTGAGTGTCCCTCCACAACAACAATGGATCCATATGATTCCAGCCTCATGCATGTGTGCTTTGTTTTGCACGCCACTTTTTCCAGTTGCAGGTGCTATCTTGCACACTTTCAGATGTTTCTTCTCCTTCATGCACTACAGGGTGTTTCACATCATTTCAGTGCATCTGTCAGGCTCTCCCAGTTCAACATTATGGGGGGTTATTATATTGTTCATGCTAATTCTTCCTTGGTTTTGCCTTGGAAGGGATCTTCCATCTTCAACGGAGGTTCTTCAGCACCATAGCAGTCATCTTTCGACAGTTGTTTGCAGTTTCTTCTGCTTCAGTGATGTTCTTCTTCTTGGCTTTTTGCATCTCTTTTTGGAGTAGAGCTTTTTCCCATGAGGTTTTCTCTATTTCTCCATTTTACAGAGATTTGGTTGTATTTGGGTACTTGATCTGGCCTAGTTGTCGGGACCCATGTTTGCCTTCTTGCACTGTAGTTACCTTTGTTTTCTTGCATTTGTTTGTAGCTGCACTTTTGGTCATCTTAAGGGGGGGTGTTAGAGTAAAGGTTTTAACTTAGTTATGTTGATTAAGTTACTTTTATTCCCTTCTTAAGATTTCATGTTAGTTTGCATATTGTGACATTTAATAATTATATTAATTATTAAATGTTTTTCTATTAGGGCTTCTATTAGGGTTTTTCCTATTAAGGTTTTATTAGGGTTTGCATGATCTCCTTTTTATAAGGATTGATCCCATTGTATTTCATATCAATTCATTTTCTTATTCTCTCTGATATATACATTTTCTATTTTTAGAGAACCCTTGCTTGTTTATCTCCATCTCTTCTTTTGTGACAGGTTATTTGTATGGAAGTGATCTTCGGGGTTTGTGAAGTTGTATTTTCTCAACTCCTATAGATATGTCAAAGGTACAACCTGCATTTCATGGATCCATGGTCGGCCTAAGAGAATGTTGTATGTTAATTCTTTCTCCAACACTTGACATGCGCTATGTTTCATCATGGGCCCCACTTGGATGGGTAGCACAATCAAGCCTTTAGACGATCTCTCTTCTTCATCATATGCTTTGATAGTCATTTTTCTGTGAGAATCAATAGCATCATCTGAATATCCTAGTGCACGGATTAACTTGAGAGTGAAAATATTCAGACCAGCTCCCCCATCTATTAAGACTCTCTTGACGTGGTGATTGTGGATTAAGACTTCAATATGGAGTGCAATATTATGGGGATGGTTTAGCGAGATATCATCTTGTTCGGAGAATGATAGACAATGTGGGGTAGTCAAATGTCCTACCATAGCTTGAAACTGACAAACATCTAGATTCTTTGGTACCGTATTGGAAACTAAAGCTTGTTTGAGAACCTCCTTATGTGATGGTGATATTTTAAGGAGTTGTAATATCGATATCTAAGTAGGACTGTTTTGTAGTTGATCGGCGATGTTATAGTGAGATGGAGGTGGAACTGCGTGTGTAGACCCAATTCCTTTTAACATGACCTTGGCTTGCCCCCTAGTTATTACATTTACTGGTTGATGCTCTTGACGGTCTCTGATTTTTAAGACATTGATTTGATTATTAGAGTTTGATACGTTTGGGAGAAAATCCAATGGCGTAGTGTTGTTGATTTTGGGTTCATCAATGTTGTGACCAACTATGTGATCACTCTCTATTCCAGATAGGCAAAGGATGGTTGTGTCAAAGATATGGTTGACATTCTTCCCTTTTTTGTTTGAAGATGATGATGCTCCTTTGTCATAGTTTGGCAAAGGGTCTTTGAAAGTTGAGTGATCGTTGTTGTTTTGTGGTGTTTCCACATATGCTTTATTGTTGTCAATCAAATCTTGTATCGCATGTTTCAACTCCATACAATCGTTAGTTTTGTGACCTTTGTTATTATGGAAGTTGCAATAATCAGCGTCATTCCACCATGGTGGTTTGACCTTAGGATCCCAGAATCGGGCTTCCCATGTAGTGATAAGGCCACTAGCGACTAGTTCTTTCATTGCCGATTCTAGCATTTGGCCTAAAGGTGTGAACCTTAGCCGATTTGATGGTTTCTGATATGGTTGCATCTTTACGATCTCAGTGTTTTCTATGATATTTGACTTGACAAGTTAATCATTGTTTTGATTCTTTGATGTAGATGTTGTCAAGTTAAAAACTGGTTTGACATTTGGGGAATCGTTTGTTGTTTCGTTGATAGTTGTGTTGTGATTCTTTTGCCAAAATTTTGGCTTATCACTAGTTGAGTATTGATTTGAGGAGTTACTTGTGTTGTTTGTTTTATCATGGAAATGTTTGATAGCTCCTCTTTTGACTAATGCTTCCTCAATTTTAAGACCGTTTTCAATGACTTTCTTGAACGTGGGAGGACATTGTAATTCCAGTCTATAACTCATTTCCTCCGTTAAGTTGTCAATAAACAACTCCACCTTTTCTTCCTCAAGAATTGATCTAGGATATCTGGCAAACAGGCATCGCCATCGTTGGAGTAAAGACAAGAATGTTTCTCCCTTGTTTTGTTTTAGATTGTAAAGATCCTTGATTGTAACATCATTTTGGATTTTGAAGGAGTATTGAGAGATAAATTTGTTAACGAGTTCCTCAAAATTTCTAATATCAGGTTTTAACTTCGAAAACCACTCCATGCATGATCCTCCCAAACTTCTTGGGAATAGTCTTATTAAGTAAGTTTCCTCTTGGGAAAACTCAAAACTCATTGTTTTGAATTCTCTGATGTGATCAATTGGATCCGTTCTTCCATTATACTTATCGTATTTTGGGATCTCATAGTGTCTAGGAAAAGGTATCAAGCCGACTGTTGCATCGAAAGGATAAGGACAAATGTCCTCTATTGCATATCTTTTGGTAGTCCCTTTCGTCATATCTTGTATTTTTTGTTGTAACAGTTGCATTTAAGATGTTAAAACGGCAACTGGATCTATCATTTGTGTAGGTTGAAAAATTCTAGTCTCACTTGTGCTAGGTGCTTCCTTCAGACAGTTTATGTCAAAGTCCTTGGGAAGTTTGGCACCTGATTCAGCCAACATCAAAAGATACTTCTCCATATCTTGTTCTAGAATCTTTTCCATAAATATATGGAACTTGGGATCTTGTTGAGCTATTTGGATATCCTCTGGAATTATTTCATTTTTATCGTTTCGGTTCAGATTGTTCCAAGGATTTTCCTTTGCCATTGCTTGTGATTTTAAAATTTCTTGCTCTAAGAGTCTCTGTTTTTGGGACCTAGTGAAGATTGGCATACAAAACTTTACCCTTTCTTCTGAAATGTTGATCTTATTTACTAGAAAATGTCAATTTGAACTTTTAACAAAGTCAAATAAGATGATTGATCTTATTGATTTGGCTATGATAAAAATTTGATTACTATACTTAGTTTCATGATGAAGGATGATAGTATCCTCATGATGAAACTTCAGTGTAGTAATCAATTGTGTATTTGATTTTGACACTTCTAATTTGCAAGATCTTTTTTTAATTGATAAGATTGGAATTTTGTATAAACCTATCTGTTTTTGGTCTCTAGACAGTGATTCTAATGAAAAGAAACTTGGTTCTGATGAAGACAGTGGATAAAATGACAGATTCATTGACTGGTAAAAATTTTGAACTCTTTGTTTTGAAATTGCTAAAACAAAGGACAAAGGTGCTAGAACAAAGTTTTGAAGCATTGAAACAGGTGACAAAAGCATTGTCTTGATAGAAGTGCCAAAATAGTGCATGAAAACGCTACAGAAATTGATAGAAGCGCTACTTTACAAATGCATTGAAACAATGTATGGAAGTGCTATTTTGACAGAAGCACTGAAACAATGCATGAAAGCGCTATAGAATTTTATGGAAGCATTGTTTTAATGAAAGTGCTAAAATATAGACTGTAAGCGCTAAAACAGTGCCCAAAAGTGCTATTTCAAAAGTGCTAAAACAGTGACGAGAAGCACTGAAATAGGTTTCCAAAATGCTTAAAAATAGGATTTTAAGACTCTCTATTGTAAAATCTGATCTAGCCTTGTGGCATACTATATCAGGGATTGTGGAAGATAAGAAGGATGTATGTGCTGACTATGGTTGTGATACTGAGTGAGAGCTCTTCTTTTAAAGAAGGCTAGTGAATAGAGCGGTTCTATGCATAATCTAAAGTGTGACCCCTAGCAAAATTGTGATATCAGTGGATGAATATTCTATGTTGTAAAAAAAGTTTCTGATTTCGATATAGAAAATGTTGTCTTTTCAATTTATTTCTATAATAGAGAGGTTTCTTGGGTTTTGTGACTTTGATTTTTCTCTTGACAAACGTGGTGGGCTTCCACTTTCGTAGCATGGATTTTTTATGTAGCTTGACTTTGTTGGTATACAGGATGACCTTAAATCTGATTTTAATGAATTTTTGAAAACACAACAAGCATTTGTGAATATTTGTTTTAACTGGATAGATCATTTATGTTAAAAATAACGACTGATTCTTATTGATTTTGATGGGTTGTTTTGACAATTGTACACAAATCAAACAGACTCACACTTAAGGACAAGTAGGTCATCATTATACTCACAACCTACATCTTGAATTATGTTGACTCACATAGCCGTGTCACCCCCTAGAGGGCGCCCATGTTTTTATCGTTTCTAGGCACGTACTCAAAGTGACAGAAGTGGATACTGAATCCTTTGAGGACCGGTCCTTGGTAATTATATGGTGAGTGTCTTGGGGGCATATTCTTCCCTCCCCTTGCACTATGAGTATGACAATGTATGGCTACTGAATCGGTGAGAATCTACTCTATGGTTCGTAGATTGGGTTTCCATGCGGTGCGGCAAATAGATAAACTCCCTCAGGAGACCTCCCAATCTTTAGAACAAAGATTTTGGGGATGGTTATCTTGCTCACTACCATCAAGTTGGACTTTCATCAACAACTTGCATTTTTATTATAGTGGGTTGGAAAAGCAAGCTTTGGTTGTTCCCACTTAGGTCGTTCCCGTAGGGTGAGTACTTTTTCCCACTATGGCAAGCCTGCTAAAGGTTTTAATAAAGCATAAATGACATGAAGTAAAAATGACTCTGGCACTTTGGTCACCCAGTTAAGGGGAGAGCATAAGCCTAATCACCAAAAACACAACATATAAGTTTGTTCTGTTTTAAAATCCCAAAAAATAAATTTTCTAATCTATGTGAAGGTGTTGCTTCATAGAAATCATGATATTCTTTTTAACTTCTACTATAAGAATGTGATGACTATTCTAGGATTGATAGATTTTCTTTAAGAAAAACAAGAAAGTGACTATCCTAGATTGATAAATTTTAGTCCAACTGTGAAAAAAAAAAATTATGGCTACGGATGCATCAGATCTAGACTGATTTTACAAAAGCGTTGGAACAGTCTACAGAAGCACTAAAACTTTTACCTGAAGCATTAAAACATGGAAGCGCCGAAATAGGGCACCGAAGCGCTGAAGTTTTTCATGGAAGCGCTAAATCACGGATGGATTAAAACTGTCGACGGAAGCGCTAAAGTTGAAAGCGCTAAATTTTTTTACGGAAGCGCTATAGTAACACGGAAGCACCGAAACAGAGGATGGAAGCATTGTAGTTTTCCATGGAAGGGATATAGTTTTTGACGAAAGCGCTAAAAGAAAACACACCGTGAACCTGCATAACACTTTCGAGAAAATTTGCAAAATTGGGGTTAATGCCCCACGGTGGACACCAAATTGTAAGCGTGAGATTAGGTGTAAAGTACAAAACACTTCTTAATAAGACATTATATCAAAGACTAATCAAATTGAATCAATTCAAAGCAATAATCAAGTGAAAGCGTCATATTGTTCTCTATCCTCAAGATTTACTAAATCAAAATGGCTCTTAGATCGTGAGTGCACTATGATTGTTAAAATGACAATTGAAAGAACGAGATGGATACTGATGCAATGATATGGAATTGAATATGACAATACTAGAAGATAAATGAATTTAAACTAAGCATGGATTGACATGAAACAGATAATTGCAGCCATGATATTGAAGCTTGATTGCTGGATATTGGATGCTTGAGTGCTTGAATGCCTGCAGAGTAAGAGTGCATAAACTTGATTATCTGGATCCTTTTCTTGGTTCAATGAGGTTGTATTTATAGATTTCTTAGTTGTAGAAATGCAAAGGGAAAGCTTTGAGAGGCTTGGATTCAATCTGGAGAATTGAATGGTGAGAGATGGAGGAGATTGAGAGATCAAATTCCAAATTTGTCTCCAAAACTTCATGTGAAGTTTCAATCAATTAATTTTGACATATTTTAGACATGATTTAGACATAGGATATCTAATTCATTTTTGAGAGAATATAGATGAAATATTCTTTGTGCTTTAATTCAAATATTTTTGATTTATTTAAGTTAGCAAAAGAGGGATAAATAATTTAATAAAACAAACTATAGGATAGTTGTTTATTAAATTAAACAGAGGAAAAATGACAATTAATCAATAAATATTTTGATGTTTATTTAATTAATTTAGAATCGATGTGATAGAATAAAATAGGGATTTGATAATTAAATCAAACAAAGTATTTAGTTTTTTTTATTTAATTAAGATGAAAATAAATGTGAACTATATAAATAAATATTTCTATTTGTTCAATAGTAGACGAAATTTAGGATAATCAATTAAATAATTCATATTTAATTAATCGGATGCTCCAGACCAATTTTAGGTGTGTACAGCATTATCCAAGAATCTTGTATTTTAGAAGAGGAGTAAGCATATAGAAACCATATACGATTTCATTAGAGAGTTAATCAATAATGGAGAATTTTTTTTGGAATATTGTAGATCTAAAGATCATATGCAAATATTTTCACCGAACCATTAGGAAAAGAAAGCTTTGAATATCTACGAGATAATTTGGGCATTCTAAATGATGGTAGTTGTGATTAAGAGGGGTTGTTGAAAAATGTAATTCCAACAACCATAGTTATTGGATTCACATGTTTAATCTCTAGCTCAACTAGACATAATGCTTAATATAAAAGAATTTTATTTATGTATTGCTTATCCTTATTTCATCTCCCCTTCTTTTTAATTATTATTTGACAACCCTTACATAGCCCATGTTTAATAATGCTCTACGCATAAGACTTTCAATTATGACTATTTATTTTTTGAAATGCATTGACACATTTTCTATATGAGTGTTTTGGTAGTGTAGATATAAGTAAAAGAAATCAAAAAAATTGTTTACTAAAGCAGAACCAGGTCTATCTTAGTTTTTTTTTCTTTGTAAGAGCAACAACTCTATATTCTATATAAGAAGTTATTTTTTGTGTAATAGAAACAACAAGTTTATTTTGAGAATAACAACTCAAAAGCTCATAATTTGTTTAACACTCTACTATGAAAGAGATCACAATACAAAATTGAAGCTGTTTTGTTGTTCATCAAATTTATTATTATTATTTTCGTTTTCCTTGAATGAACTGCATGATATAAAGTCATAATAATATATTATCTCATGGAAAGGGAATGATTGTAGGATAGCCAAAGAGTGGATTAACTAACATAACTTGCAAGTCTAAAACTAGATTCCATGGCCATTCTCATGGATTTCCATCATTGTAGGATATGCATGAAATTTATTTGTTTGTAAAGGCATTAG
Source organism: Sequoiadendron giganteum (assembly GCA_007115665.2). NCBI lineage: Eukaryota > Viridiplantae > Streptophyta > Pinopsida > Cupressales > Cupressaceae > Sequoiadendron > Sequoiadendron giganteum. The sequence goes on along the minus strand of CM021110.1, from coordinate 96,846,768 downwards.
AAATGTTAAAGTAAATGAAAATGGTAGGTGTAGAACTAACTCCATCATTTTCCTAGCATCCTACCTACCTACGCCAAAATTGAAGGTTAGGAATATGGTATGGACATCTATCTAAGTAGAAGGATAATTGAATTGATTAGATGTTGTAATTGAAATCACTCTGGTAGACACGAATGCAATAAAATAAAGCAACAAAGGCAAGGTGTGTGAAACTGTTTGACAAAATGCCTAAAAGGAATTATCCTCTCATGTAAGGTGATAATAGCATAGACAATGCATGAACAGTTTAAGAAAATGCTTGAAAAATATGTGGTTTCTTGGAACATGATGATTGCACATGCATAAAAATGGACTTTTTACAAGACTTGGAAAAAACTCACACAAAAATAATTTGGCAGGCATAAAGCTCAATTCCACAACCTATGTGAGCATCCTACCAACCCACACCTAATGGAAGGTTTAGAAAAAAGAAAGGGAATTCATCATAGATTAACAAATGAAAGATTTTGTTAGATTTTAATGTTGTGAGTTCCCTGGTAGACATGTGCAAAATGTGGAAGTATAAACAAGATATGTGAACTATTTGATAAAATACCTCGAAGAAGTGTGGTCTCATGAATTGGCACGATGGAAAAATAGATACAAGATTGGAGTTTCATTTTTTAGTCAATAGGATATATTATGTGTTAGGTTCCAGCTTGAATATTGTCTAACCCTTAAAATATGTCTCATGCTAGGAAAAAGTCACTGCAAACATTTTTGTTGTCTCATGCCTATAAATTTTTTTGATTTGATTGTATATTTAATATCAGATCTCAGAATCAAATGTTCTCACACCAAAAATTTCCTCCCCACTTTAAATTGGATACTTGTTTGACACTCTCAAGCTATGCTTAGTTGCATATCAACATTGAATGGTGTTGCCACTTCATCACATGATGTTTTAACTTATCTTTATCTTATCTACACTGTCTTTCCCATTGTGTAACGCCCCACCACATAACCCTAGAGGAAGTTGCAATTAACTACACAAGCACATAATTTTTTTTGTTTAAAGTAAAATTAAAATGCAAGTTCAATACCCAATGCCAACAACCTCTAAGGTTACGAGACTGAGATTACTTTAATACCCAAACGTACAACATAATTGAATCCATATCATTTATCTACTTAAGAAATTAAAAACACATACATTCCATACATGATAATTTAAATCATAACAATAAGAGATACAATATGATTGCATAAACCGATAATTTGCCAAGAATATTACATCCCTCATTCCCCGAATGAGGTAGAACCAATAAGCGTAATTACAAATTAAAAACTTCCACCTCGGTTACAAATGAGGGGTAATAAATTACAAGATTAAACTGAAATGAATATAAACATGAAATGTAACTGGATCCCATGAGCTCTTCAACTAGAAATATCGTCAACACAAACAAGAAGAAAAACCAATGGAGAAAGGTGTACGTTCCATCCAACCAACTGGTACTCAAAGGCCCACCCCTTGTGCTCGGAGATAGTAACAAGGATTTGTAGACAAGACCATCTACCTCTAGTCACAAGCTAAAACATAACTGAACTTAATCAAATACAAAAACAAATATAAATACAACACTATCACAATGGTTACAATGCTTCCAGATTTAATTAATCAATTGCATCATTGATACAAAAATACTGCTAACTTAGGAGAAGTCTCATCACAATGCTACATAGGATATCCTAGTAGGTCTTCTTAGGCCCTGACCCCCATTTCAGGATCTCCTAGAAACCTCTAACAACTCTCAGCCCCTCATGCAAACCAATGCGGAATCAGTTATCTCTCGTAGAGACAAGATAACAATCTTGTCATTATAAGCCTTCTCGTCCCATCCCAAGTCTATACAAGTCCTTATGTCCATGAGCAAGGCACAATTATTCTTATTAAGTGTTTGATACTACCTATTCTTCTAATAAGTTTATTTACATTATCGCTAGATTAACTAACTCACAATGAGTTTCTGTGGCACCACTTTGTATGTTGGCCCTCATTATAAGCCACTCCTCTAAGAGAATATGTAGAAAAACTCCACAACCCAAGGGTAAACTAGTGTGACTCAAGGATATTAAATCCCTATCCAAAACATAAGGCAACACAATCTCGTTCGTGATAACCAAGTAAATAACTAGATACAACTATACACACTACCCAAGGCAGTTGAGAGGTTGAATTTCATAATAAATTAACCCAAAGATTTAAACAACCCATCTGAAAGACTTATTAACCCTTCTAAACAATTTCCCCCAAAGCGAAAATAGAAGAAATTTACATTTAACAAAGCAATTTAAACAGGAATTAGATCTACTTTTGGATTTCCTAAATCCACTTCCCTTAATAAAATTCAGTAAATTATTGCCTCAATAAAATTAATTTACTAATATCTTTTGCAAACAAAGAAGGGAATTCAAATTATACATTCAATTTCCTTAATTTCTTAAAAATAATAATAAAATAAAACAATTACTTCTTCTATTGAGAACATATCATTTTAAAAATAACTATTTCTTCTTTTCAACATGAATCATTTTAAAATCAATTAATTCATCTAGTATTTTAAAATCAAATATTTGTTCTATCAAGATATATTATTTTAAAATAAAACCAATAATTTGACTATTAACATATTATTTTAAATTCCTCCAATTACATTTAAAACATGCCATTGTTCAAAACCTCGATTAAATATATATATATATATATATATATATATATATATATATATATATATATATATATATATATATATATATATATATATTTTCATATATATACACACACATATATATATATACATTAATATACATTTATATATATATATATATATCTTTTGCTTTTTGCATTCAAAATTTTTCAAAAATGCAAATTAAAACTTTTTTTCAATTTTCAAATAAAATATCTATCAATTCTAAAACTAACTTAATTCAATTCATTTAATTAATTCAATAAAATAAATATAATCCAAAGATTAAACTATTTTAATAATTAAATTAAATTAATTAATTAATTAAATAACATCTTCTAACATAATAAACTAGATTAATTTAATAATCAACTTAAATATTTAATGTCATTTATTTACCTTTTTCAACTTGCAATTAAATAAAATCAAGGTGAAATTGAATAACATTAAAGCAACCAAACCCTACTTAAAACCAACGACACATTATGAGTAGGGTGATGAATTGACACAAAAAACCTAGCTACTATTTCTCAATCAAATACCATTGAGAAATGGACATGTTCAAACCTGTGAAACCAGGTGAAGTCGATGTCCTGTACCTGCAAAGCTACAAAAAAGAATATATCGAACATGCATATATATATCATAATAAAACACATTGTGAAAAGGAAATCGCAGAATCACAAGGCACTCACAAGCGAGTGGTGCAATTTTGTAATCTTCACCAATACAGTATTACAAAATTGATGAATCTAACATCAATAATCTAATCAAAAGCATTAAAGCAACATTAATTAAAATATCATCTATGCTAACCTAAAGCATGTCATAATGATAACATCAGAATAAAATACCATCACATCAAAATAAAGCATCACATCGCTTTGCAGTTAGCGATCAAATAGTAACTGAGTACCATAGTCAAAGTACTAACAAAAAATAAAACATAACGAAGAAGAATATTGTCTGATCAAAAGAGAAAAATGGAGGGGTGCTACATACTAACTATAGTGTTAAACCAGTATATGTCAACTATAAATGAAGTTGTCTCGAGCGATGAGAAACATTGCAAAATGATTTATGATTAAATCATATCAAATCTACTCAAAGTGGTGGCATATCTGATATGATTTATAAATATCTATACCCATCAATGTGAAAGAAATGGCAGATGTAATTTGATTCTCAAAATATCTATTTGTCAAATTTTATTAATTCTTGTTTTCAAATCCTTTATTTTATCACTATAAAAGGTCAGTTGGAGGGAGATCGAAATTGGTTGGTCTTATCTAAACATTATTTTTACTTTGGTAGTGTTGGAATATCTAATCCCAGCTACTTCACTAACTCCCCAACTGCACCTGTCCTCTGCATATCGACCTCCATATCTCAATATTAAAGACAAAGATTCATATAAGATTTGATCCTTTCTACTCCAACTACTCCAATTTGTTGACTATTAGTTGTAAATGTTTGATAGTATATATATTGGTAGATTTTGTATTGTTGTAAGAAATCTTAGATGAGTCCAGCTCTGTAAGGAGCTGTAAGTGGAAAGGTATGGACTGAAAGCTCAGTGATTGTAATCTTTATGCGCTTAATATAATATTTCAAGTCTTTTTATTTTCTACCCTTTCAAATTCTTTCATTTGGTATGAGAGCCGATGGTGAATCTGTGTGAAGTAAGTCATAATTTTTTTAGAGTTAAATTGCTATTTGGAGGAGAGACGATAACATATGATATTCAACAAGCAATAAAAGGAGATCATGATTTTTGAATTTATAGTTGTTATTTGTGAAGAATCCCACACCTAATCATCCTTGCTATACCGAGATGGTTATGGAAGCAATTAGTAGCCTCAAGGAAAGAACTGGCTCCAGCCCCCACACTATTGCAAAGTTTCTTAAAGACAAGTATAAGAATGTCTTTCCGACCAATTTCAAGAAGAAGCTCTGTTCATCTCAAGAGCATGGTCGCCAAGGGGAATCTCACAAAGGTCAAGGCTTCTTACAAGTAGTCTGCCTAGCTGAAGAAAGTTTAGTTAAATTAAAAGTGCACGATTTTCTTGAATCGTTGCTTGAAGTAGTTGAAGAAAATTTTGCATTGCAGATTTGAAGATCCAAGAGACGTAGCCAATCATTATCACCAAAGTTGGTAGGAGGAGATGATCAATGTGTTTGCATTCAAGAATTACCGCCAATACATGCTGCAATAGTTGTTGCAATCAAGAAGATCACAAAAAATTAAAGAGAGCTCATTGGTGGAAAGCGTAAAGTTTAAGCCACCAACCAAAGAGTAATGTTGTTGCTAGTATTTGGAGCCGTTAAAATTGTCAAAGCCAATTCAAAATAAGGGTCACTACTGTTGGAGGGGCTGACTTAACCAACACACTCTAAGCATTGACTATTTAGGTGGTCGGTTCAAAGGGATCCACTTAATTTCATTTTTTTTGTTATCTATCCTTTCCACGTTTGGTTTTTCATTCTTACGTTTTCGTCTTTTTCTGTTCTCGCTGTCTATTTTTATTATTGTTCCTATAACCTTTCCCGTGTCAAAATTCGACCCAAGTCATGCTATCACACAGCCAATGCACATTTTAATTTTTTTAATCCTGCACAATATTGAGTTGTCCACTATGAATGGAGGGCTGACAAGAGGGGAGAAGAGAGTTAATTTTTTAAAGGCAAGATTAATTTCAATCAAACTTTTCCCAATAATCATCCATGTTGTATATTTAATACTTTAAGCAATTAAAAAAAAAATTTAACCTCTTAAACTTGTCTCCCCCGCCTCCCATGAATTTAAAAGTAATAAATGTTTTCTTTATCGACCCTAAAAATTTGTGTTATGATGATTCAATTAAACTTGGCTGTATTTTATGGTTTTCAACTCAAGAAAAAATTCTTATTTGGATTAGATTTATCAGCTCTTGGGGTTTTGTTGCATGAATCGAAGCTTGAATATTGTCTCACGCCTAAAAGATGTCTCACGCTGGGGAAAAAGTCACCACAATTCTTTTTTGTCCCATACCTATAAACAAATTTTGATTTGATTGCATATTTAATATCAGATCTCATAATCAAATGTTCTCACATCAAAAAATTTCCTCCCTACTGTCAACCGGATACTTGTCTAACACTCTCAACTGCGCTTAGTTGCATATCAATGTTGAATGGTGTTGCCACTTCATCATAGGATGTCTAAACTTATCTTTATTGTATCTGCACCGCCTTTCCCATTGACTACATTGTTGAACCGCTATATGTCAACTATAAATGAAGTTGTCTAGAGCGATGAGAAACATTACATAATGATCTCTGATTAAATCATATAAAATCTACACAAAGCGGTGGAATATCTGATATGATTTACAAATATCTATACCCATCAATGTGAAAGCAATTGCAGATGTAATTTCATTCTCAAAATATCTATTTATCAAATTCTATAAATTATTGTGTTCAAATGCTTTATTTTATCATTGTACAAGGTCAGTTTGAGGGAGATCGGCATTGATTTGTCTTATCTATAGATTATTTTTACTCTGGTAGTTTTGGAATATCTAATCCCAACTACTTCATTAACTCACCAATTGCACATGTCCTCTCCATATCAACCTCTATATCTTAATATTAAAAACAAGGATTCATATAAGATTTGATCCTATCTACTCTAGCTACTCCAATTTTTTGTCTATTAGTTGTAAATATTTGATAGTCTATATATTGGTAGAGTCTATATTTCTGTAAGCACTCTTAGATGAGTCCAAATTTCTAAGGAGTTGTAAGTGCAAGGGTATGAGCTGAAGCTCGATGATTGTAATCTTTATTCGCTTAATATAATATTTCATGTATTTATGTTTTCTACCCTTTCAGATTATTTCATGTGGTATGAGAGATGATGGTGAATCTGTGTGAAGTAAGTAAAAAAAAGATAGAATTAAACTGCTATTTGCAGGAGAGCCGATGGCATATGATATCCGACCGCTGATAAGAGAAGATCATGGTTTTTGAAGTTGTAGTTGTTGTTTGTGAAGAAGCCCACACCTGCTCATCCTTCCTATACCAAGATGGTTATGGAATCAATTAGTAGCCTCAAGGAAAGAATTGGCTCCAGCACCCATGCTATTGCAAATTTTCTTAAAGACAAGTATAAGAATGTCCTGCCAACCAATTTCAAGAAGAAGCTTTGTTCATCTCAAGAGCATGATCGCCAAGGGGAATCTCACAAAGGTCAAGATTCTTACAAGTAGTCTCTGCCCAGATGAAGAAAGTTTAGTTAAATGCAAAGTGCACAATTTTATTGAATTGTTGCTTGAAGTAGTTGTTTGAAGTTGTTGAAGAAAAGTTTGCATTGCAGATTTGAAGATCCAAGAGACGTAGCCAATCATTATCGCCAAAGTTAGTAGGAGGAGATGATCGATGTGTTTGTATTCAGGAAGTACTACCAATACGAGCTACAATAACTGTTGCAATCAAGAGGATCACAAAAAATTAAAGAGATCTCATTAGTGAAAAGCGTGAAGCTGAAGCCACCAACCAAAGAGTAATGTTGTTGCCAGTATTTGGAGCCGTTGAAATTGTCAAAGCCAATTCAAAATAAGGATTTTTGTTGTTTGGAGGGGTCGGCTTAACCGACACACTCTAAGCATTGACTGCCTGGGTGTCTGGTCCAGCGGGACCCACTTAATTTCATCTTTTTCATTCTCTATCCTTTGCACATTTTGTTTTCCATTCTTCCGTTTTTTCCTTTTGTCATTCTTGTTGTCCATTTCTATTGTTGTTCTCGTTACTCTATTTCCCATGTCAAAATTCCACCCAAGTCAAGATACCACGCAACCAACGCACGTTTGAAGTTTGTAAATCTCACACAATATTGAGTTGTTCGTTGTGGATTGAGGGCCGACAAGAGAGGAGAGGAGACACAAGTAATTGTTTAAAGGAAAGATTAGTTTCAATCGAACTATTCTCAGTAATCATCCATGTTGTAGATTTAATACTTTAAGAAATTAACAGAATTTTTAAACCTCTTAAACCTGTCTCCCCCCCCCCGCTCATGAATTTAAAAGTTATAAATGTTTTCTTTATCGACCGCAAAAAGTTTTGTTATGATGATTCAATTAAACTTGGTTGTATTTTATGGTTTTCAACTCGAGACAAATTCTTATATGGATTAGATTTATCAGCTCTTGGGATTTTTTTTGCGTGAATCCAAGTTGATTTTGTTTGAAAACCCAAAATATTTCAAACTTTGTAAGCTTAAAATAATTTATTAAACGAAGATTAGCCTCATGAAATCATGAGTTATTGGTAATGAAAATTAGGGATAATGATTACAGGTTTGAGCCGCAATTAAATTTTGTCTCTACAATGGGGACCTTTCAGGACACAGCCACAAAGCTCCCAATGAGGGTTGCAGTAAACTCGTTGGGATGCAGAAGAGGAACAGGAGTAGGAAAGTAAATGAACACACAAAATATATTCGTTTCACCACTTATTTATTTCTTTTTTCCCACCAGTTAGAAGGGATTTGAAGCCTTTTAATCAATAAGTCAAAGTATTTGTTAAGTAGAGCTGGATCTCTTCCTGAGGGCTTATTTAGTACCATTATACAAACAAATCTTATAAATTTTTTTTTAAAATAATGTGAACCAACTCAATTTTGAATATCTTGGTGACTTGATAGTGTTTTAAGACTAAATAAATATGTATTACCATTGCCACTATCTGAACTATGACCTTGTCTATATTTTCCTTTTATTAGGGACACTAGGGGTGGAAAGGCCATTTTATCTCAGCAATACAATCAAGCCAATGCATACATTTTTATTACTATTTTTTTTTCTAAAACTACATTCAGAAATAAATTAGATAAATCAAGAAATTCAACCTAACCTTTTCTGTTAAACTTGGTAAATGTGTTGAATCCATTGAAGTGGCATGTTTTTTCACCATTGACTTTCATTGTTCTTAGATCTGAAAGAAGTTTTTCTAACTAATGGTTGTTGTGTAGGTGAGATACTTCTTCTAGAAAAGGGTAACCTCCTAGGATTTTGGATTTATTATAGATGTTGCTGCCATAGAAGACGTTGATATATTACAATTGCTAGAATTTGATCTAGTATAATTTCTAGAACTAAGCCTAGACAACAATTTAGAATAATTGTGGTTTGGCATTGTAGAATTTGATTTGATGAAATTTTTAAAATTGGATGTACATGGTTTTATTCTCTTTAATAAAAGGTTGAGGTATAAAATTCATGGTAAAAAAGACATCAATTAGGTTTATAAGGAACCATGTTGAAGCCCACATTTATTCAAGTTTGTATATCGTGCAAGTTGACTCGTACTTTCAATCCTAACAATAAATTGTTTACATGGAAATAGAGATGTGTACCTTAAAAATGAACTTTAATTTTCATTTTCCATTCCTAAAACTAATAGTAATTTAATTGTCTAATTTGTAGAAAATCCTTCATGCAGGGAATGCTATATATTCACTCCCAATTAGTTTGGAATGAATCTGCACTATATTTGGGTCACTATAATGTTTACCAATAATAAGGGGATGGTGTAGATTCATTTTCATCCCTTTGTAATGAACCTTATGGTCAAATACATGGTGGTAGGAGTAGATGCAACTAGTCACTATTAAGCGAGTGAGTTTCCTAGAGTGCATCTAATTACATTTATGATTATGGATGATTGTTGGTCATTTTGTCGAGGACAACCCAAGGATTCAAATGAAATGTATAAAATTGGTCCCCCTTTTTTATCAAACACTATATTTCCTTAAAATATAACCTCTTCCTTGTGCCAAAATGTATGCATTTATATATACAATTGATTTCTTATTAAAACTTGAATGTGTAGCTCATTTTTTCGTGGCATCTCATGCAAAGGCTATTGTTCCAAAATCTTTCCTTTTGTTGCATGCAATTGACACTATAGGCATCATAAGTGAAAAAAATTATTCTTAAGGTGTATTCTATGAGGTATGTCTACATTATGAAATGTTCCTAATATCAATTTATTTTTGCTTGAGTATGACCAAGCATATGTTTGGATTTGAATGATACATTTATCTGGGTTAACTTATTGGTTGTATATCATATATTTTTATTTTGAATGTTTTAAAAAAAAAATTAGAGGAGTTGATATATGTTATGGCACACCAATAAAACAAGTTTACAATATAGAGGACTCTATCTTGTAAAATAATGTAAAATTCTTCCAAGATTATAGTCTTTTTGTCACGACCCCTACTTTCAATAAGTAATTTATAATTCAATAATACTATTTTTGATGCATTTAGTATTTAATTTAGTTGAATGATTATACTCTTCATACTTCTGAATGATTAATTAAATTAAATCACAATGAAATACAAGTATAATGAAACAAAATAATTTAATATAATTTAATTAAATATTTTATTTAAATTGCAAATACATGATAATAGAATTACTATTTTTATTCCCCATTTGAATGAAATTTCTTTATTATTTATTTGGAATAAATATTTGATTCGTAATTAAATAATAATATTTCTTTATTGCTTATTAAGGATACATATTTCCTTTGTTATTTAGAAAATGTATTTTCTAACTATTTATTGAGTTTGCAACTAAAGTATAATTTCTTTATTGTTATTTATCAATGATAAATATCATCCATGAACATAAATTTTATTATTGATTTGAAAAATTAGTCAAAGGAAAACAAAAAAAATAAATCTTTAAGAAAGATGAGAGGAGAATAACGAAAAGGGAACATACACTCTCTTGATCTTTATTTTCTCTCAAGAACAATAACTATAGAAAAAAATGGGGAAATCGAGTAGAAGGCTTCTGGGTCCAGTAAATTAAGAATAGTGAAAGAGGGGAAGAAATAGAGGAGAAGGAGAAATAAGAAGAAGGGGGGAATTTACAGAAGGAGACTTCCAAGAAAGAAAAGTAGGGAAAAGAGAAGAATCCATAAGGGAAATTTAGCTAGAAGCGAATTCTAGGTTTTTAAATCCTTTGCCATGTTATTTGATTTCCAATGAGTGAACAATCTAGTGTGTTGTAGAAAAGAGAAATTCCTCTATTGAATCTTGAGTTGCTTGTAAATTAAAATGTTGTTGCTTGAATGTTTTATTCCTTTGTTTGGGAGAATTAGCTAAATCATGCTTGTTCCAATTTAAAAATCCTCATATCCTTTAAATCTATCTTATTGTTTGTGCTAAAATAATAATAATATATATACATATAAATATATTGTACTCTATATTTATATATATATAATATCCTTATATATTTATACATATAATATTATAAATGTCAAATTACATCTTCAAAAGTGAAATACTTGTGATGGAACTCTTCTAAGAAGTCATTGAATCCTGTTTTTCTTTTGAATGGGAGAAACTATTTTTTTAAAAAAAATTCATATACAATATTAATTTGGGAGAAGTCTCCCAGCCGACACATCCTTTATGGAGTATGGCAACCTATGGAGGTAGCGCTCTCCACAGGCTGTAACCTATGGAGAGGGTGTTGGCCTCTTACATCCTATGGAGAACATTGCCTCCACAAGCAACACACCCACCATAAGGGGGTGCATTGGCCTCATACACCCGCCACAACCTTTACTTAATTCCATTTTCCTTGAACTTCAGAGTTGTTGTGTTTGGTATTTTATTTATTTATTCAATTTTGGCACGATTATATATATATGCATGTAGATATAAATAAGTGTGTGTATTCTTATTTAGATATATATATATACAATGGGGTTATAGATATACAATTTTTTTTAATATATGCTAAAAAATTCATTGATAAATTGCATACATTTGTGTGTGTGTATATATATATATATGAGTATATATTTAAACGAAACATGTTGAAAATTAGATCTTTGTAGAATTCAAAAGAGTAAATAATTATTTGGATGTAAGTCTTTATTTTGTTTCAATACAAAATTAAATTATTGAAAGAGTAAAGATATATGTACATATATATAAATATGCACATATACATATATACATATATATATATATATATATATATATATATATATATATATATATATATATATATATATATATATATATATATATATCTATATATATATATATATATATAATTACATACATATTAAATCGAGCCTTTATATACCATTTCGTTTGAATGTAGATTTCCCCAGCTGAAGATGGAATTTTTGGTATGTGCATTTATTGATGTTTTCATATCTATATTTAAATATATACAAATATACATATGAATATATATAACTATATATACAAATGAATGCAAATATAATATTCCTAAGAGCAAGTTGTAAGTTTTTCAAACATAATAGATAGTAGAATCTATTTTGGAAGGATTAGAATTACTGTTTTAAAGTGATTCATATTAAATTGTTTTTATTTCAAAATAATTGTATGTATATATATATATATACATCTATGGAATTTTGAGAATTGGGCCATTTTTACTCTTTAAAATGTATACATTTTTACTTGAAAAATATTACTTCCAATCTAAAAAAATCCATTATTTTAGATTAAGTTATTTAGTTGGAGACATAATATTAGATAATTTGAAACCAAGTAGAACAAAGTACATTTGTAGATAATTTATTTTATCTCTTGGAGTATTTTAGATTAAGTTATTTAGTTGGAGACATAATATTAGATAATTTGAAACCAAGTAGAACAAAGTACATTTGTAGATAATTTATTTTATCTCTTGGAGTGTAGTCATTGACTTTAATGAATTTATTAAGAAATGTGAGACTTGATGTAGAGTTTATTTCTCGTGAACTAATCTCTTATGTAATCAAATAGTGAACCATAGAATTATAAGAGTACTTAAGAAAAAAAAAAATTAATAAAGTAAAGAAATCAAATTAAGTTATTATATTTAATTTAAAAATAATATTTAATATATTCCATTGAAGAAAACTTATTCTAAGTATGAGATTCATATGCGAGAAAAAAAATTAAGATTTGAATGTGAAACTTGGGATATTTTATAACACTTGATCATAATAGATATAGATGTACATTACAATTAATCCACGCATATTATGTAATGTAAATCAATTAGGGATTTAATAAAAGATAAAAAAATATTAAATCCTATCTTGCCTTATTAAATTTTAAGTTTAATGATGACATTCTTCTCATGCACCATGGTTTGTCATGCACATATAGAGAAAATGGGAATTTCCTCATTTAATTGATCTTGAGATTTATCTGTATAAGAATGTATACTCATATATATTCTTTAGCTTATATGTGTATTCTCATACATATATGAGCTATACCTTCTTAACTCTTTAATGGTATTTTTCTCTTATTGTTGAAACCTCTATGAATCGGTGAGTTAGAAGTAAGCATTATTGTTATAATTGCATAGGCATGCGTACATTCTAGCAGGCTTAGGATTACTTTCATGAAGCTATATATGTGATTGGCTTATGACTTTCAACATACTTTTGTGATATTTGAGAGATCATTGGATGTAGAATGGTCTTATTTGCAACTACTTGGGAGTGATTCATGATAGTGTTGGCATTATCGTAATTTCCCATGTAAGGATACTACATTGGTGAACTTGAAAATTTTATTTGTAGACTTATGTGACTAGTATAAGAACTTCAATATGCTCCTTGATAAATGTGATATACATGATATCCAAAAATATGTAATTAATGATCATGTCAATGAGATAATATGACTATTTCCTATGAGGCATCTTGTAACTATTGAGATTTTGTAGCTAGTAAGGCTCTGCTAGTGAGAAATTTCATTAAGCCAGTGAGGCACTTTTACAAGTGGTTTTCCACTCATGAAAATTATTGGGTTATGGTTCTATTGTGGTTGCATTTATGATCTTTCTATTTCCTTAATTGCATTACAATATTTGAATCTAAACATATTGCTGAGATGATAATTCATGTGCAAGCCTACATGGCTAATACTAATAAGGTACAACCTTGTTTGGATGTACTTTGATTCATTGATATTTGTTATTCCGTTTGAATTTAGTGATGAATTTCAGTTACTTTGATTCATTGATATTTGTTATTCCACACCTTTTTATAATAAGTTTTTTCTATTGAATTATTGTGGCAATTATTGATTATAATTAGTAACTGAAATTCTCAAACCTTACAGTTTTTTGGTCTCTCTAACTCATTCTTAACCATTCCTAGTGTCAATAATGGCTTTATGGATACCACAAACATATTCTAAAGGTGTGATATCCCTCGTGATGCTATTAGGATAGCCTAAGAAATATTATAGTTCATTAATAACTATATAACATCTTGTGCATATGTTTGATAGTATTATTGTGGTTGAAGAATTATTTTGGATGGTAAATTTTTAGGCTATGTAACTAACCCCTATTGTGTTGCATTATTTCTTAGGCTAATACTATCTTATTTTTGTTATAATAGTCTTAGGGTGTCATTTATTATCTGCATCATGGTTGTTCTCAAATGGTGTTGACTATTCCATGCAGTTTTGTGACATATCTCCCTTCTTTCTTAGTAGACTATTACCCTTTTCAGGAATTTTTAAAACTTTTTTTAATAATTATAGAATTGGTAAGGAAGATATTTAACTCAACATCTATGGTTTGGTGAAAGTACTTGTCAAGGTTATTGCCAATTTCTATGAGTATTGAATTTCGACCATCCAAAGAAAATAATCATCTTTACTATGTAGGACACTCATGTAGTATGATAAAAAAAATATTGAAATGTCGACTAAGGTGAAATAAGCTTCTTTATGTCTTGAATTAATTTCTTAGATTTAAGCAATGATGTTGACCTTTAAATAGGCATTCCAACTACACAAATAAAATCAATTTATTAGATCCTACAAATACTTACATGCATGTCAAAAAATAAATCACCATATTAAAATAAATATTTTTTTTAGAATCATAAAAATTAAACCCTTGTAAATCTATCTCTAGATCTATGGTTGAAGAGGTATGCATCTACAACCTATTTTATCTTAATTTTCTAAATGTTAGGACACATTTACCAAGACTTTCATGTAGAAATAAATGGTTTCACAAGTATGATGCTTCATTAGCATTGAGATTCAAAATGAGGTTGTAAATCACTACAATTAGTTAACCCTAAAGTTGAAATCCAACAAAAGAATGTGTTCCAAAAATATTTCCATGAACTCTAACACTAATTACATAGTAAAAATCTAGTTTATCTTTGCAAATTATAGGTAGAATTGGATATCGTACATGGCATGTGTTGAACCTTGTAATAGGTGTTAGGAACCTAAAAAATTCCTCATATAGCTTTAATAAGGGTTATGGATCCTACTTTACAACTATAGCTCTATCATGATAGCTAGGTGAGGATTTTTAACACATACCAAACTATCAATTTTAGCCCCAAAGTGTTGAGAAAATATAAGGTAATTAATGACCTAATAAATGGAACTTAATGATGTATTCAAGCTACACCATATATCCAATGCTTCTTGTTCAAACCTCCATTCTAAACTTCCTTCTCGTCATCCTTTAAATTTAAATTCTTGACACTAAATGTTATTTAGAAATATAATAAAGGGTTACAGTGCTTCAAGGAGGATTTGTAAGGTTTTAGATACTCCAATATAGCTTCTAAGCTATTTCCAAGACTATTTAATGGTTTCATGAGAGTTTTAAGGGGTTAATCTTGTGATGAACACTTAGAGACTTTTCTAATGTATCAAAAATAGCGATATAGCATAAAAGTGATTACATTGTCAACACTCAAATTCTCTAATTTCAATAATATTTGCCACGATTTGTAAGATCAAGTAGAATATTACATTTTCTATGGAAATTTACTCATTTATATTCATTCAATTTTTTATAGATCAAAACAGCTTAACTTGACTAATTTTATAAGCATCCTCAAATTGAGGATGAAGAGAGTACACACTATAAATATACTTTTTAAAACTAGTAAAGAGATTGATAGTGTCATACAAGTTACTTTAAATTTAAAGAATTGGAGAATTTAGCTTGAGAATTTCAGATTAAAAATACAAATGCACACAACTAAATATGAAGAAATTCAAACCCATTCATGGGAACTTTCCTTGAAAAATTCAAACCCATTGATACATTCTAAAGTATTTCCAAGCATAAATAAAGGGAACTAGTTAAGAAATTTTCAACACATGCATGGAAAGAATCATTTCATATCTCTAACCCACAACAATAAAATGCAAAATCAAGTAGTGCAGACAAACTTTGACAACACATTGAAGGCTCTTACAAAATCTATACATGTGCATGTGAAAAGCACATGATCTTCAAAGAACTTCCAAAATCGTAAATACACCTTTAACAAATACATGAAAATATCTAATATGAATGAACAATTAGGGATTTCTAGAAGCCTTTAGATTATTTTGAACAAATCTACTATTATCGATAAGTTGGAATTTCTATTCAAATGGAAGAAAAATAATTTAATGAAATTATGCTATTTTAATATTGATACATATTGAATTGTGTGTTTCTTAAACCAAAATTAACTATTTATCCTTATCACATTATAATTTAATATTCATTGTTGATTTCACTTTTACAATCATTCCCACATTGACATTAAATATCCTTGGGATATTTACCTCTAATTTTGACAATGGTTATAATTGCAATAATTAAACATAGCATGTTTTGAATGGTTATCAAACATGTCTATAATTTAGAATACCAAATGTGTTATGTCACATGTGGAGATTTTCTAATAAAATTCTAAAAAAAAATTATCTTTTAGATGGATGTCAATCAGTTTCACATCATGGATGAAGTTGTTCAACACCTTCATAGTGGAAAGTTTTCCTACAAAGACCTTTCATGGGAGATGTATTTTCTTAAAGGATCATAGTTATTTTTAGCTTAGATTTAAATTAATAGATTAAATGACTTTATCAAGAGGGATATAGCTCAAGGGCCTCTTACCCAATCTTCTTCAGCAAGAGCTATATAAAGAAACCCTCTCCTCATTTTAATAAAATAAGCAGGATAAATAGATTTTTGGAATACAACATGTAAGAATAATATGATAACTACATATGTTCATCCTCACAATTGTGAAGTGAAAGACTATCTATATTCATTGGCTAAGAGATAAATGGTGCAATAGAGTCCTACCACTCACACCTAAAGAGACAATCCTTAAAAATAGTCGAGCATTATAGAATTTGTCATGTTGATTAGTTGGTACACCAACTAACAACACATGTTTGTGTCTATTATTTGTGGGTGAAAGTTAGAAAGAAACATGGTTTTCATAGAAAATTTAATATTGAGAAGATTGAAAAAAACATCTTGGGATCTAGCCTTGCAAATTCTAGATGACCATGTTACATTCAATGACATTGATGATCACATAGCATGGGTGACAAGTGAAAGAAATCCTTGTTTTCAATATGAGGTGTATAGCTCCTTACCTAGTATAAGTATGTGCTCTTGAAACTTTTATATACAAGGATACATGTGCAAGAATGTGATCAAGGTGAAATTGATGAGGGAGAGACATATATCTAACAAAATGCATGTATACCTTGATAATCTTGCTAGTATAGTTGATTCTATAGAAGAAGGGTGTGCCACCAACATCTCTAATCATTTGATAGTTGACAAACATGATTTTTTATTCTATTGGCATGTCATTCTTTGCAAAATATTTGTTTTAAATGTGTTGCAATGTTAATCTAGGTAATTAATGAATTTTATGAGATTAGAGATAATGAAAGTTTCCAACTCTTGGAGGATTATTATGTGCATACGCAAGTGGCACTATAATCATATTTTTATCATTCTATTTTTTGTTAGTTTCTTTTGTAATGTTTGATATATGTCTATTTTTTTTGTAGACCACTTACAACAAAGATGAACATGTAGCAATTGAAATGAAGTTACAATTAAAAAATAAGTTTCAAGGAATTTTGATGCACACGTCTCAATTTGACGACACCTACTTTTATTGATAATACTTTAGAGGATTTGTCAAACAAGGTAAAAGGTAGACATGCCTCGTCCTAGCTCAAATTAGACCATCCAAGTGTGCATCCTTTTTTCCTTGTACAAGATGGAGTTGGTCACGCTGTTCATTGTGAAATAGACATGATTGAGTGCATGAATGTGAAGAGAATGTCGAGTATCTCTAATAAAACACCGACATTTTCGCAAATGCCATGGAATCTTAAGAAGAAAAATTGGTTTTGATGATATCAATAGGGAAAATGAATGATACAAAGATCATAATTAATACAATGAGCATAATTTTGACATGGTTGCTAACATAGAGCTTGGAAGCATGCAAGATGCTATTTCAAGCACAAATGGTTTTATTGAAAACACATAATATAGTGCCATTGCACTTGTTTAGAAATGCATTAGAAGAATTTTTAATACTTTGGAATACTATGCTATTATTTTGAATGTTACAAATATAATTGGAATGTTGATTAATATATAATTAGTTAAATTGGAGGATATGAAAAGCTATTATTGTGAACTAGGATCTATGAATTAAAGTATTTTCTTTTTGGTGTATTAGAGTTAAATTATATCAAATGCATAAAATAAGAAACTATGTATCAATTTATGAAATGTTTTAATGTGTATAAATTTATATATAAAACTATTTTATATTTGTCCATGATGAATGCCACTTAATTGTAGTCTTTTTTGCTATCTTAACTCACTCTTGAAAAATCCTAGTGTCAATAATGGCTCTATGGATACCATAAAAATATTCTAAAGGTGTGATATCCCCCACGATTCAATTACGATAGCCTATAAAATATTATATTTCATTATGTAACATGTGCCTATGTTTGATAGTGTTATTACAGGTCAATAATTATTTTAGATTGTAACTTTATGGGCTAAGTAACTAAACTCTATTGTGTTGCATTATTTCTTATGTTAATACTATATTATTGTTTTTATAATAGTCTTAGAATTTCATTTATCGTTGACATTGTGGTTGTTCTCAAATTGTGTTGATGGTTCCATGTAGTTTTGGGACATATTTATTCTTTCTTAGCCTTGCCATATTAAAAATTAATATTCATTATATTGTTGAGTAGGAGAAGGGATGCCAATAGTCGACTGTTGCGCGTGGCCGCTACTAGGGTTCTGCTTGAGCTGACCTCTCAGGGAAAAAAACCTCGGGAGAAGAATGGAGTCTTCTTTTTGGGTGGAGACTACTCTAAATGCATAGATGTTGGGGACAACCTTAAGGGAAATACGGTGCGGCAGTTAGCAGAACGCGATGAGATTTTAGCATCTACTATTGAAGGCTAGATTCAAGGCATCATCGTTATAGGGGGGAGAGGCATCTAGGGTCAGGCTCGAGCTATGGGGGAGAGGCCTTGCCAGAAGCGGGTTGGTGCTCTCAGAGAAATGAAATCAATAGTAGGAAATTGGTATTACGGGAAAGCCAACCAGAGGATAGAATAAGACAAACATCAAATGTGAAGGAAGCCTTGAAACAAGACCCAAACAAAGTCGTTAATTCTATGGAAGGGGGAGAGCAATCAGCACAACGATGCCTGAAAAGAGGGTTTCTTGAGCCCACATCTCAGGATTCAATGGATCTAATATGTGGTCCAAAGCGACTCAGAATGAGAGACATCATTTGGGATCTTCACAGCTTTGAATCATGCTAACAAATTCCTGTTAGGAAGGGGAGGTGGAGTTTTTGGATCTCCTCAAGCATCTAGATCAGTCACTCTAGAACTAAATGATGAGCTAGAGCAAGAAGTCTTTTCCAATGAATTTTTTTTTGGGTTGGGTCTAATTGGAAAATTCGGGGGACTTAGGCCAAGCTTGTTAGACATCCACTAGTGGCTCTCCAACCACTGGAAACATATCTTGGAAGGGTATGTCCAAATCTATCCCATGGCCAAAGGTATTTTCATTGTATTTTCTTAAAAGGAGCAAAATAGAAAGAAGATCCTTTGTGACTTTCACTAGGATTGGGATGAAAAATACCCACTGATGTTAAATCCATGGCATCTGGCATTCAATCCAGCCACTAAAGTTTTCGAGTAGGTCCTTATCTAGGTAAGATTTCCCAACTTACCCTTGCAGTTCTGGTTTGATTCCTACTTAGAGGCTATCGAGAAAACTTTAGGTAGTTTTTCAATGGTGGATGAAGCATCTTCAAACCTTCTCCACTCAACCTATGTCTAGATCTTAGTGGAAATGAACATGTCAAAAGCGCCTTTAGAGGTGACTCAATTAAAAACTTAGAAAGGTTGCTAGGTGAAGCCCCTGGACTATGAAGGGATACCCTTTAGATGCAAAATTTGCTTTAAAATTGGCCATTTGGTTGCTCAATGTGCCAAACAAAGAGCTACCAAAACAACCTCTTGGTGGAAAGATGTTGGCCCCCAACACTATACAATGGAGAAAGTGGAAGCGAAGCAAATGAACCCTCAGGAGGAAAGCAGGGAGGATGAGGGTCAGGCTGGGATGGCTCTGGAGGAGGAAGGTAGTCGAGAAAAACAACAAAAGTTTGAAGAAGTCCTAGCACTAGAATGGACTCTAGACGAGAAGAGAGGAAAAGAGGTTCAAATAGGAGGTGAAAATGATCTTAACCCCAAAAATTGGGCATTTACACCTAAACACCAAGAGAAGAGAGGGTTGGTGAGACCATAAGAGAAAGAATTAGGGCACCGAATTGTAGTTGAACAAATACTTCATGCAAATGGAAATTTGTATGGAGTCTTGAAGAGCCCCTTTGATAAACCATTGGATTGGTAGAAGGAGGATGCAATAGTAGAAGATGGTTGTAAAATAGTAAAGGGGAAGAAAACAAGGAAAGATAAGAAGGAAACCTTTACAGTGGTTCTCGGATCCCAAACGAAGAGAAGGCCAAGCTGAGCTTCAAACACCGAATATGGTAATAGGTCCATGGTAGGGTTGGTTGGATTGTTGTTCTTGTGATGCTTATGGAGCTTTGTTTGTAATGCAATTTCTCAAATTTTGTAACTCAATAATTTATTTGTTGTATGGTTAACTGGTAAGGTTCGGGTTAGATAGAGAGGATTTAAGTGGGGGTAGGAAAAAGGGTTTAGAAGGTTACTTCGGGGAGATTCAAAATGTAATTTGTTCTTTATTAATAAAAAATCATATCTCGTGTTACCAACCAAAAAAATAAATTAATATTCATTGTTGATTTCATGTTTACAATCATTTCCCACATCGGCGTTCGATATGCTTGGGATCTTTACCTCTAATTTCTTAGTTCTTCTTCTTTATGTCTAACCTCCTTTCATTATTTCCAAAAAGCTACCATATTGTCTTCTCTATAATACAAACTCTTAAATTTTCCTTCCTATCCATTTTTTAAATCTACTTAGTAGCTAGTGAGTTAATTATAAAATGTTGCATATGGCCAAAGCACAAGAGTTAGTGGTCTTATGACCAAGCACATGTCCATATATTTGATTATTTTGTCTTTATTGGTGTAGATGGTGAAATCTACAATTTATTAGAAAACCTTCAACACACACACCCTCTTTAGTATGGTTAGTATTCTAAACAAAACAAATAATCAACATCTCCATGTAGAATAATCCAACATGCTTGATAAACGATATAACAAACTAACTTAGTTAAAAGGAAAAAAGCATATGAGATTCCTATTCTATGGTGGATTGGTGCACCTTGAGTATGTGAAGGTAGCCCTTTCCCAATCCTTGCTAAGCTAAAAAAAGAAAGATATGATATGATGATGAAGATAAAAATTAGTTCTCAAATGAAGATAATAACTTTGCATGAAATTGTGTTATGTTTTTGAAGGAGATGAGCTTTGAATTTATAGTTGAGTTTGAAGAGAGGAGATGCCAAATTGAAGAATGTACCCGACTACTCCCCAAAAAATAGGAGAGAGCCACTTGTCATAATGTGATTGGCCCATGATTGTGCAAGTTTTGACCAATGTGCCCATTTGAAATTTTAAAATGACAATAAATGCATGTAGTTGAAGGATTTGGGGGGGATTTTGTTTGGTAAAAAAATCCAAACAAGAGGAGTTAATGAGGGCATATTCCTTGGGAATATGCCTTGTGAGGAAAATAGAGGTTTTAATAAATAAAAATAAATGATTTATTGTGCAAGTGGGAAAAGCTAGAGGATGGGACATGGGTTAGGCTTAGCATTAATCAGGGATTTGATTAATTAAGCTAGTAATTAGTTGGTGTGACATTTGATTTTCATTTTTGGATTTTTTTTTAATCAAATGAGAGGAAAATGAATATTAGTCATTTAATTAAATATATGTGATTTAATTAAATCAAGAGACTTTAGGAGATTGATTAATTAATTAAGAAGAAAATGATCAATTATGATGTTAATCAATAATGTTAATTTTGCATGTCTAAATATTTCCCCTTTTTGAAGAAATATACTTGTTTCATTGGTTCAAAGAATGATGTTGCCGACATCGAAATTAAAAAAAAATCTGATTTTTTCGAACGCCCCAGTGGAAATAAGTTTGTTAGTACATCGCACCCTTGAGAGATCAAGAAAAAATATTGAGGTCGATCTCACGACAAAGAGGTTCAAAATGGATGTATGGATGGCTATGACTAAATGATCTATATGATAATGATGATGTAAATGATATGTTTGGAAGATGCTTAGTGTAACAAATCTATATTATCCTAAGCAACTTAGATGATTATGAAAATGAGATGTTTTAGGGAGATGCTTAGAATAACAAATCTATATTATTTTAAACATCTTAAATGATTATGCAAATAAAATGTGAGATGGATGAGATGGATGATGTTGTCCTATGATGATATGACATGATTGTGTAGGATGAAGGATGTATGCATTGTTAGTGTGAAAGAGGATAGAAGAATGAGAGGGATCAACCCCTAAATCCAAAAAGATGCAGAAGTCCAACAAGTCCACTAGTCATCGAGACTTTCTTGGATATGATGATGAATGATGATGATGTATTGCTTATCCAAGGATGGGCGAGATAAAGAGCATACCCTGTGCAAATGGGTAGTTCAAGAGTGATTGTTGATAATTGAGGAGGGGACCTGACTGCTCTACTAGGAATACCTCTACCATGTATGGTTATACTAGGAACAAACCCTTTCCCAATCCTTGATAAGCCAAATGAGATGCAAAGTGAACTCAAGATGCCTATAGTGAGAGTTCTCAAATTATTTTGTTCAATTGTATTGAGATGCCTTGCTTTTATATATTCAAGGTTAGGAGATTAAGGGATTTTAGATGAATGTGGGATCATTCATAAGCCAATGACAAGATGCCACTTGTCAAGATGTGAGAGGAGGAGGTTTGTACAAGTTTTGGCCAATGTGCCAATTTGAAATTTGAATATGGCATTAAATGCACATGGTTGAACGATTTGGGGTAAAAAAAATTGGACAAGAAATTCAAACAAGGGGAGTTAATGAGGGCATATTTCTTGGGAATATTCCTTATGAGAAAAATAGAGGTTTTAATAAATCAAAATAAATGATTTATTGTGTAAGTGGGAAAAGCTAGAGGATGGGACATGGGTTAGGCTTAGCATTAATCATAAATTTGATTAGTTAAGCTAGTAATTAGTTGGTGTGACATTTGATTTGCATTTTTGGATTTGTTTTACATCAAATGAGAGGAAAATGAATATTAGTCATTTAATTAAATATATGTGATTAAATTAAATCAAGAAACTTTAGGAGATTGAGTAATTAATTTGATTTAATTAATTAAGAAGAAAATGATCAACTATTATGTTAATCAATAATGTTAGTTTTGCATGTCTACAATTGGGAATCCTTTTGTTTTCCATCTCTAGATGAAGCTCATGAAAAAAATTCTTGGATTTTATGCAATTTATTTTTGTCAACCAACTAAAGAAAACTATATCTAGGTCATAGTTTCATCAACCATTTTTGATATTCAATTGTAATTCTCTCAATTCGATTTCTATAATTTTTATATTTTTTTCTTATGTATGACATTCCATTATTAATATATGGGAGTTTAGAAAAGGATGTCTTTCCCTTTCTGTTGCTAAATTGTGTACATATAATGTTTGGTAGAATATATGCAATTTTCTAAAATGTGTGACAATATATATCTTTTGGTATAGTAAAAATGTGAAAGCTAATAATTATTTTGATGTAGGTACACTATGAACACTAATGTGACAATCAAAATGCATATTATTCTTTACGATAGTGATAAGGGACATTTTTTGCCAACATCATTGTCACATAATAATGATAAAGACTATGATAGTATTGAAAAGGAGAATGATTGGTGATGAGAGGGGAAGTCTTGCATGAAAGTGTTTAGAAATTATTCAATTATGACAACAAATTTTTAAGAATTTTTATTTTTTTTGCAAATTTACAAACTATTTACACATTGTGTTTGTGACTAAATTTGATTTTGAAAGGATTTGTAAATGTTGTTGTAATAGAGTTGATGGTTATGGTAGTAATCATGTGTTATTAACCAATGTTAAACATATATTTTTAAGCTTACATGATACATGGTTCACTATGTGAAGACCCTTGTTATGTATGAGGAAGCACAAATGATTTTGAAAATAAGACAGGTGAATGTAAAGTTGGCTCTATGTACATACATGTTTTGAAAGTATATTTGAAACTCTAATTCTAATATTTGAATATTTAATGTGAAGAATAAAAAATGATGACTAAAATTTGGATTACAATTTCTTTGTGAAATTTAATTTTAATAACATTTTTGTATGTTTCACAAAACTCAAAGTACTAGGTTAAAAAAATGTATATGTCTATTTTACCTATTAATACATCTAACAAAGTTTTTTTTATCTTTCATCCTCTGATGGGTGTCCATACCCCATTTTAAACCTTTCATTTTGTCACACGAAAGAAGGGTGTTTATCTGAATAGTTACAACCACAACAATTAATAAAATTCTTCTATATTTATCTATACTATACAATAAAAATCCCTCTTCCACTATGCTTTGATGGATCTCCATAGCTTGTTCCAAAGCTCCCATTGTGGCACATGTAGGAAAAATACTTTGCAAGGTTTGTGAAATGTGGCTTTACAGCTGCCAATTCCATTTGCTTAAAATTTTGAATAGTTTTTTTAAAAATCCATTTTGTGGAAAAGCTACAATAAAGGAAATCAATTAGATGACACCTCTTTGAGGAATATTTTCCATCATTTCACGTACCTTGTCTATTCTTTCAAATTTTTCATACATGTCTACTAGACCGTTTCCAAACAAAAAATCTAACAAAAATCCTATTTCCATTTTGCATACAGATGTTCATTTTATGTTCCAAAGATCCCATTATAACAAAGGCAGAAAGAATGTTGGCAAAATTTGTGGAATTTTTCTTTAAACTTGTCAATTATATTTTTCAAAATGGAATTCTATAAGATGAAAACTCTGAGACATTTTGTCGAATAGTTCATGTTCCTTGTTTATGCATTTAAGTCTACCTAGAAAGTTACATATGCCTTTTCTATCCTTTCACATTTTGCATGCATGGATAATTATAAATTCCTTGTCTATGCTACCACATTTTGCATACATTTTTACCTCAATAGTTGCAGCCACAATATTTGATATATTCTTATATCCTTTATCTATAATATATGAAAAAATCCCCCTTCCACTATGCTTTGATGGATATCCAGATCCTATAAATCAAAGCTCCCATTTTGTCACAAGTAGGGAGGATACTAGAAAAGGCTGTGAAATCCGACTTTACAAATTCCAATTGTATTTTCTTGAAGGTTTCAATATTCCTTTTCATAAATCTATTTTGTGCATTTCTCGCAATCATGAAATTTCATAGGATGTCATCTCTTTGAGGTATTCAATCAAACAGTTTACAAACATTATCTATTATTCCACAATTTACATACATGTCTCCTAAAGCATTTCCAACTATTATATGTGACAAAAATCATCTTTCCATTATGCTTAGATGGATGTCTATGATCTGTTCCAAAACACCCATTTTTGGCATAGGTAGGGAGAATGTTGGAAAAGGTTGTGGAATTTGGCTTTACACCTACCAAAATTCCATTAGAAGACATATATGAGGCATGTTTTTCCTTGTATATGCTTTCATGTCTACCTGGGTAGTTACACATGCCTTGTCTATGCTTTCACATTTTGCATGCATGGGTAGTTACACATACTTTGGCTATGCTTCCACATTTTGAATGCACGTTTACCTAGGCAGTTACAACCACAACATTTGAAAAATTATTCTATCCTTTATCTATATTATATGACTAAATCCCCATAAAGCCCTATTCCAAAGTTCCCATTTAGGCACAAGTAAGGTGGATACTAGCTAAGGCTTTGAAATGTGGCTTTACCCTTGCCAATTGCATTTGCTTGAAGGTTTCAATAGCCTTTTTAATAAATATTTTTTGGAATATCTTGTAATCATGGAATACCATGAGATGACTCTTTGAGGCATTTCGTCAAACAATTCAACATGCCTTGTTTTTTCTTCCATATTTTTCATTTTTGTCAACCAAAGCATTTCCAACTATAATATTGATAAAAATGTCTTTCCATTATGCGTAGATGGATGTTCATGATCTATTTTAAAGATCCCATTTTGGCATAGGCAAGGAGGATGTTGGAAAAGGTTGTGGAATTTGGCTTTACATTTGCCAATTACATTTTTCATAATCATATTCCATGAGATGACATCTCTAAGAATTTTTTTCAAATAGTTCATGTGCCTTGTCTATGCACCCATGTCTACCTCGGAGTTACACTTTCCTTATCTATGCTTTCACATTTTGCATGCATGGGCAGTTACCATGCCTTGTCTATGCTTCCACATTTTGAATACATATTTCCCTGGGTAGTTACAACCACAAAATTTGATAGATTCTTCTATCTTCTATCTATAATATATGATAAAATGCTCCTTCCACTATGCTTTGATGGATATCCATACCCTGTTTCTAAGCTCCCATTTTGGCACAGGAAAGGAGGGTACTAGTTAAGGTTGTGGAATTTGGCTTTACACCTACCAATTGCATTTGCTTGAAAGTTTCTCTAGCCTTCTCAATAAATCCACTTTGTGTGTATGCCGCAATCCATGTATTCCATGCAAACATATTTTTATAGGCAATATGATTGTAGATATGCAAAATTAAAATCATGCATTCCTCATAGTTAATTAAATCATATTCATCCATCAATCAAATAATTCAAGTTTATTTGATCTCCTAAGGTTATCACACTTAATTAAATAAATCAAATAATTTAATTAATCTCCTAAAGCTCTTCCATTTAATTAAATAAACTCAAATGTTTAATTAAATATCTAAATGATCATTTTCCTCTCATTTGATTTAAAAAAATCCAAAAATATAAATCAAGTGTCACATCACTTAATCATCAACTTAATTAATCAAATACATGATTAAAACTAAGCCTAACCCATGTCCCATCCTCTAGCTTTTCCCACTTGCACAATAAATCATTTATTTTGATTTATTAAAAGCTCTATTTTCCTCACAAAGAATATTCCCAAGGAATATTCCCTCATTAACTCCATTTGTTTTATTTATTTTTCCAAACAAATTTCCCCCCCCAAAGCTCTCAACCATATGCAATTAATGCTATTTTCAAATTTCAAATCTTCCCCTCTTTGGCACATTGATCAAAATGTGCACAACCCTCATCCTCTCACATCTTTAAAAGTGGCATCTTTTTATTGGCTCATGAATGACCCCACATTCATCCAAATCCCTCAATATTCTAACCTTGAATCTATAAATACAAAGCATTTCAACACAACTTGCAACAACAAAAACACTACTATCCAACTTGATGCATGGTCTCTTGCATTTTCAGCATCATCATCTTGGCATTCTTGCTTATCAGGGGGTGGGAAAGGGATTTCTTTCCACATCATAAGGAGAACCACTCCTGCTATGAAATAGAGTTTTCTCTTGTTGTTTATTCCTTCAATTAGTTGTTTGGTTCTATTTTTCTTGTTTGCATAGGTAGCATGAGTGAATGTCTCATAGGGATGCTTAGTTTGTTGCATATTTAGCTTGACCATGAAAATTTATATCAAAGTCTAAAATGTTGCAAATTTAGCATCTACACTGTTAGTTGATTTTCCTTGTCCATTCTTGTTCACAAACACACAACAACCGCTGAATGGTGGATCCATCTCATTTTTTTATACTTGGTGTCCAGAACATGACTATGTGGGGTTATTGAGGAGATTTTCCATAATGTCAAGAATGCCTAGAAGCTGATCAAATAGTTTTCAATAGGGGATCCATCTCATCCCTCTTCTCACAACTCTACATTCCTTCCAAACTATGGAAATAGGAATGATAAATGCAAAAACGGAATCCCTCGAAATGGTTCAACAAAAAATGTGAGGGAATGGAAAAGAACAGATAAAGAGTGGGAAAATGGGGAGGGTGGACTTGAGTGGGCCTGACCACCTAAGAATTCAATGCTTAGAGTATGCAAGCTAAGCCTGGCCCTGTTGGAGTCATCAAGGAGATCGTAAGTTAGGTCTCTATTAAAGAAAATATCTGCTAGTGTTCATGTTGCTCAAGAAAAAGGTGCCCCATTGATATAAACTTCTTGAACCTATCGCAAGAGGATAAAATGACGATTTAAGGAGGAGAGTAAAATATAGTGTGGGTTTCTAAGATAGATCGCTCAAAATGATAGATTGTTGTGAAATGCAGATTTAATGAAGTCAATAGGCATATATAAAGGAGATCAAGAAATTTTTAAGTCGCAAAAGGTAATTTTTCCATATAAGGCATAGAGATTGGTAAAAGTTTGACCATTTGATAAACAAGGAGGAGATCGAGCAAATAAGAAAGGTCAATGAGATCTGAATATATTTTTTTTCAATTCAAGGTTGTCATTGCTAAGTTCTAAAGTTTCGGGAAGATTAGACTCATTGAAGTGCAAGAAAAGTTTAAGCAGAAGAAGCAAAAGAAAATCATTGGATAAATGAAGTTGTAGCTATTTTAAAGACACAAGAGTCAAAGAAAATTGTGGAGCATAGTAATTGTTCAAGAAAAGGAATCATCAATGTTGGAATTTGAACAAAAGGAGGAGACTAGAAGGAAAAAAACAAATATGTTGCTAAAGGAGATTAGAAGATCAAGAGGAAAGACAAGTGAAGGTAAAAATTTGTAAGGAAATAATATGGTTGAATGTAGTAGCATTATGTGTTCGTGTAAGAAATGTATGAGATCAGCAAAGCCAATTAAGGATCCCCGAGCACCAAGCAGTGTAGCTCAAAGGGAGGTGTTGATAAATATAAGTGTATCACACCTAACCTAGGCCAGAGCTTTTGGTTAGAGCATCTCAACAAAGAATTGAGATTTCCTAGGTTCAATCCATATGATTTGAATATTGTAGATCGTGAAGCATCAATGGAAAAGAAAAAAACAAGTAATTGGAATTCGTAGTTGAGATTAAGGGGGAGTGTTGGAATATCTAATCCCAACTACTTCATTGACTCCCCAGCTACACCTATCCTCTCCATATTAGCCTCCATATCTAAATTTTATAGAAAACAATTCATATAAGATTTGATCCTTTCTACTCCAACTACTCCAGTCTGTTGACTGTTTTCTATTGACTATTAGTTGTAAATGTTTGATAGTCTATATATTGGTAGAGTTTATACTGTTATAAGAACTCTCAAATGAGTCCAGCTCTGTAAGGAGTTGTAAGTGTGAGGGTATGAGTTGAAGCTTAGTGATTGCAATCTTTATTCACTTAATATAATATTTTATGTCTTTCTATTTTCTACCCTTTTAAATTATTTTAGTGGATTCTGGAATATGAGCCTTGCAAACTCCATCCACTTCTTTTCATTGGCATCGATGGAAACACACCATAGTTTGTGTAGAATCTTGATCTAATTCACTTCCCATAGTTTCATTGAGCTTTTGTTTGAGAATTTGTACGTTGCTGAATCACTTTTCTGTTGTGTTTTATTTCATTCTAAAACATTTTTTTATCTTTTGAATGAAGGTTTTGTGCGAGACTTTTTGGTAATTAGATTTTTTTGCATCTTCAATTTTTATTATTGGAGTATGTATAATGGTGTTTCTTGTGCTATGCAGACTGCGTCTTGATCACAGAGGTGATATCCTCTGGAATTGGATGAAGTCACGAATACCCAAAAGTTAGTGAAGTGAGCTTTGGATGTCTGCAATTGTTACAATGTGAAGGCAGGAACCCAAGTTGTAATTGGGGAGACAAAGCTCAAGATTTGTGTTGTGTTGGAAGTGGAACTACTGTGAGAGGGGGGGTGAATCAGAGGAGTAAATTCTTAAAAAAAAAGACAAGGCCATCTTATGACATACACTATGACATACAATGCTAACTTGAAACATTTAGAACTTCACCAGCATAAGCAAAAGAGAAAATTTTGAAAAATTAAATGGATAACACAACCAACTTATAGCACATTTCTTGATCAAGCATAGTTTTATTGTTCATATAAGGCATAATGAACAAGTTTTCAAAATGCTTTCTTTTGCAGGGGTAAAAAAATTTTTAGACACCAGTACATAATACGTAAAGAATACTTGAACCAAGAGCACTAGAAAATAAAGCTGAACAAAGATACATATCAGAGAATTTTGAGAAACTAAAACAAAACTTGAACATAAATGACAAAAGGAAAGATTGTGCACATTAAGTAATAGAGACACAAAAAGATGTCTAGTGGAAAACCCTCTTGGGGTAGAAAAACTACTCTAAAATGCCTTGCGGGCTTAATCTCAAAAACGAATTACAACATTTTTTTGAGCACCAACTTAGTCACTAATACAATTTGAAGCACCTACTTCAATTGGAGTATCAAATCCTTTTCAATGTCTCTTACTATATACAATTTATGAAGTAAGGACCTTACAATTGCACTATGTGTGTAATTCTAAAATCTCCATTGAACATAAAATATTTTAATAATTCCAAATACAATGCATCCCTATTATAGAAACCAAAGATAGTATAAGAAAATATATCTCTCCTCTTTTCATTCTTTCAACAAGAATTCACTCTTCTTTCTGCAAGTGTACATATTGTTTTCTTGTACAAAACAATCACATAAAAATCGCTCATAGCC
Organism: Sequoiadendron giganteum; assembly: GCA_007115665.2. Lineage (NCBI taxonomy): Eukaryota > Viridiplantae > Streptophyta > Pinopsida > Cupressales > Cupressaceae > Sequoiadendron > Sequoiadendron giganteum. The sequence goes on along the minus strand of CM021110.1, from coordinate 96,815,860 downwards.
ATATTTTTTATAGAAAAAAAATAGTCATTTCCTTTCAAGAACCTGTATCATCAAATAACCAAAGTTTGTAACAAACTTTAAGAACACTTCAGTTATCTAGAATACCCATACTCGGTTTTTTTTTTTTTAAATGCCACTGGAGATTCAATGAAATGAGATCAAAGATCATAAAACCCTAGAGTGTTAAAATCGAGTTAAACCCAAAATGAATATAAAAAATTTCATTAACTTTCTTTTTAAACTAACAAAATAGTAGGGCTCCAAGAAATCTTGTCTTTTATAAATGAATTGATCAGATAAAATAGGGGAATAAAATGAAATGAAACAACATTGTTTTACCTGGTTCATGGTGAAATGAACGAAACAAACTAACCAAGAAAAGTCTTTGTGCCATAAATTCCTGGAGTAGAGTAGAACCAAGAAACACTAGCTTACAGTCAACCGAGCTGAAACAATGGTCCAATTTACATGTTATGTGCATAAACAACCAACATTCCATGTTGGCAAACAAAAGAAATAGATCGGAAAACTTCCAAGGGTGGCGACTGAAGATAGGGTTTGATTGAGGAAAAAAAACACTATCTTTTCCTTATTACCACAAGTTACTTGAACATAATTCAATAACATTTTAAATTTTCTGCATTTTAGGTCAACAAAACATCATTATTAAATAATAATGCCTTCAAATCTGTCGACAAAAATAACAACCCTGACACCATAATGAAGCCAACAAATATGCCAAAGAATATTTCAATGCTGCAAACTCACAAACCACATGAGTGAAGAAAAAAACTATCCACATCAAGTCAACATAAACATGTGGCTTTAAACTAAATTTAAAGAATATTAAATGCCTGCTTCACAAACACAAAGTTGACCACCATAGAAAATAGGAATATTTTTGTAAAGAAATGATGCCTTGTCAAATTCATCAACATGCCAAGCTATTTAAAAAAAAAAATGACCTGATCTGAAGCATGAAGCACGATCTGAAGCACATGACATCAAGGACAAATAAACTCAACAAACTCCCCCTTTGTCCTTGATGGAAAAACAAACAAACAAGTCAAAGCCAAGCCATCATTGGAGCCATAAAAAAAGAGGAAAATTCTGAAACTAGAGCCATTGGGGAAGCTGAAACCACAAAAATCACTTCTCCCCCTTTTTGTCACAGGGACAAAGGATAAAAAAATTAGAATGAAACAACTACAAATATAACATGAAGCAACAAAGCCATGGGAAGTAGAAAGAGGTTGTTTAGAGAGCTGAAAAGCTCCCCCTCAACAAATGATGGATCTTAAGAGAGAAACGACTGAGAGACAACTCCCAACCAAGAACAAATCCCTTCAAAGACTTCTTTAGCCAAAGGCTTTGTAAAAATATCTGCAACTTATGCTTGTGTGGAAACATACTACATTGTTACCTCATTAGCCAAAACCTTTACCCTTAGAAAATGAAACTTAATGGAAATATGTTTAGTTATGGAGTGCATAACAAAAAAATTAGACAGGTTAATAGCACTTCTGCTATCACAAAAAATAGAAATAGGTTTAGCAACATCAATACCCATGTCTAATAATGTCTTATCCATCCAAAAAAGTTGAGTACAACAAGAAGTAGCTACAATATATTCAGCTTCAGCAATTGATAAAGAACCAAAAATTTTCTTTTTACTATGCCAAGCAACAAGACAATAACCAAGATAAAGTGTTTCACCACTAGTTATTTTATTGTCATCTAAACAACCAGCCCAATCAGCATTAGTAAAAGTTATCAAAGTAAAATATTATTTCATGGATACCATAAACCAAAATCAAGAGTACCTTGTATATACTTGAATATCCTTCTTACAGCAATGAGATGAGATTGTTTTGGTGTAGATTGAAATCTAGACACCATACATAAATCTTGCATTAAATTAGGTCTGGAGGTAGTCAAGTATAACAAACTACCAATCGTTGATCGATACTCAGTTTGATCAACATCAAGAGAATCATCAGTTTTAGATAACTTCTAGCCAGTTATATCATCTACATAAACCTCAACAACTAGAATATTATCACCTTCAACTCTAACATAGAGATTACTATCAACACTGCCTCTTTTGAATCCATTTTCTATTAAATTTGCATTTGATATCAAATACCAAGCTCTAGGAGCTTGTATAAGACCATACAAATCCTTTTTCAATTTGTATACATGATTAGATTTATCTTTTGCAAAAAATCCTTCCGGTTGTTCCATATACACTTCTTCATCAAGATAACCATTCAAGAGGAGTTTTCACATCCATCTGGTAAACCTTAAAATTCTTGAAACAAGAGTATGCTAAGAAAATTTTAATTGATTCAATAAGAGCAAAAGGTGCATAAGTTTCACAAAAGTCTATACCTTCTTGTTGTGCATATCCTTTGCACACAAAACATGCTTTGTTTCTTATCACTTTTCTACATTCATTCAACTTGTTTCGAAAAACCCATTTGCCACCAATAACATTTTTATCATCAGGTCTTGGGACTAGCTCCCAAGTCTTATTATTTTCAATTTGAATGATCTCTTCCTAGATTTCTTTCAACCAAAAATCATCATTTAAATCATCAGAAACAATTTTAGGCTCAAAATCAGTTACTGAACAAAAATGTTCAAAATTTTGTGCTTGCTCATTAATTTTTGCTCTTCTTCTTGTTACGATCCCAACATTACCATCCCCAATGATTAGATCTTGAGGATGACTCTTAAAAACAATCCTGTAGGGTGTATTTGGAGGTGTTACTACCTTAGATCTTGAAGCATCCTACTATTGGAAATTATTTGTTTCATCAGATTTGGGAGTAATGTCAAGACCTAACATAGGTTCCTCATCACCATCCTGCACAAGATCATCATCTAGAAGAAATTTTTCATCAAATTTAACATTAATAGATTCAACAATTCTATTCATCCTTTTATCAAAGCACTTGTAGGATTTACTATGAGTAGAGTATCCTAGAAATATACCTTCATCCTATCTAGATTCAAATTTTCCTAAGTTTTCATCATCATTTTTGATAAAACATTTACAACCAAAGATTCTGAAGTATTTAAGAGAAGCTAATTTACCATGCCAAAGTTCATAAGGAGTGAAATTATATTTCACTCTTATTTCTACCCTATTTAAAATATAAAAAACTATATGAATAGCTTCTTTCCAGTACTTGTCGGGCAGTTTTGCTTCATCTAAGAGTATCCTTGCCATCTCTTTTACTATTATGTTTTTCCTCTCAACAACCCCATTTTTTTGAGGTGTTCTCGCAACAGCATATTGTCATGTTATACCATTTTTCTCACAATAATCTATAAACTCCTGAGAGGTAAAATCACCTCCCTTATCTGACCTTAAGCATTTAAGCTTTGTGTCAGCTTCTTTCTCAACCATCTTTTGAAAGATTTTAAATTTGTCAAAGGCTTCTAATTTATGATTGAGAAAAGTTACCCCATCTACAAATAACATGAAATACTGCTCACCATTTATAGACCTTATCCTAGTGGGACCACACAAATCAGTTTGTACATGTTGCAAAGGTTTATTTCAAGCATGTTATTTTGATTTAAAACTAACCTTTGTTTGTTTACCTCTTAGAAATTCCTTACAAACAACATTTTCAGGTTTACTTAGAATAGGCAAACCTCTTACATTTTTGTTTTTTCTAATCCTAACCAGATTATCAAAATTAACATGCCCTAACTATTTATGCCACAACCAATTTTTTTCAACTTGACCCATAAGACATATTCCTTCACTGCATTCATGATTGGAAGATTCAATAAGATTATAAACATTACCTTGTGTTCATTATCTAGTTGCAACTATTTTACCTAATTTTTTCTTTATAGCACAACCTTGTGAATTGAAAATAACATTATAACCATTGTCACAAATCTGACTAACACTTACAAGATTATGTTTAAGACCTTCTACATAATACACATTATAAATATGAGTATCATCATTTAGAAGCAGAGAGCCTTTACCTTTAATCTCAATTCCTGTATTGTCACCAAACTTTACATAACCTCCTAAATAATCTTCAAGATTACTAAACTTGTTTTCATCACCAATCATGTGAGTGGAATAGCCATTGTCCAAAACCCACAATGCCTTCTTTTTGGAAAGAAGAGTAGTTTGGACAAGAATTGATTGTTCTATGTTTTGAACAAAATTGGGTCTCCAAAACTTTCCAGAGATATGTTTACCTTGTTTGCACTGTTTGGTTGTGTGAATAATAGAGTTGCATGTGAAACACCCAATAGTATTCTAGTAAAACCAAAGAATATTTTGTGACAAAATCTAGATGTTATAGACATCATTATTCTGCAATTTCTTACTTTGTGTCTGAACTTATTACAAAAGAAGCAATAACCATGAAAGAAAGCATTAAACTTGAAATTGGTTCGTTGATGCTCAAATGGATGCTTCTTGTCAACAGCCTTATAGTTTTGATTTAAATTTTTTAAACATTCACCATTATTGAATCCAATACCAATCATATCTTTATGTTTTTTTTGTTTCCCAAGTATGGCATTCAAGTGAATAGTACTTTCATAACTTTCAACTTGTTTCTTAAAATTGACAACCTATTGTTCAAGATTTTGAATCTCTTTATCTTTATCAATAAGAACTGATTGCAGAGTAGCCACCATTCTTTTAGAATCATCAAGTTCAATTTGTAAACCGGTGACCAAACTATCTAGACTATGTTCTTGAGAAACAATATAATTCTTTAATCTTTTTATTTCTTGAAGAGCATAAAGTAATTCAATTTCATAGTTTTATACTTAAGATTGTTTTTCAGATTCTTTGTTTTCTATTTCCTCTAACTCTTTTTTTGAGGTCTTTTGAGGTTCTACTTTAGCCATAAATAAAGTCAAGTCTTCATCACCCTGTTTTCCATCAGACTCAAAGTTTGAGTCTTCTTTTGAAAAAAGACTTTTTCAGTTTAAAGTTAAACTTCTTTTTATGATAGTGAGTCTTTTTCCTAAGCTATTTTTCTAGTTTTTCATCTTCATAAGTGTGATCAACATAAGGAAATTTAGCAGAAAAGTGTCCAAGTTTGCCACAATTAAAAAACTTAAAAGGCATCTTACCCTTATACTTCTTTTTTAGTTTCTTGACAAGAAGAGCTTCTTTAGAATCCGATAAATCAGAATCACTATCATCCGACAAACCTTTATTTTTTGCCTTAAAGGCAGTTTCTTTTCTATTTGAAGTATTTTTGTTGATTCAAATTTCATATGCAATCAAAGTACCTTGTAAACTATCTAAGGTGAGCTGGTCAAAGTGTTTCTTTTCTTCAAGAGTAGCACTTTTAGCTTCAAATTTATTTGGTAAATTTCTGATAACCTTAGTTACAACATACAACTCCTTTACCTCTTCTCCTAACCCTTTCATAGCATTGAAAATTTCATCAAATTTTAAGTAATAATCAGCTACCTTTTCATCATCCCTCATTTTTATTTCTTCAAACTAATGTTTTAGAGTGAGGACTTTTGAGTGTTTAACTTTTTCATTTCCTTGATAGATGGTTTCCAGTTTAATCCAAATTTCCCTAGCAGAACTACAATGCATGACCTTGATAAAATAATCTTTAGTCAATGCACACAAGAGAGCATGTTCTTCTCTAGCATTGGTTTCATATTTTTTCTTTTCATCAGCAGATGTGGGCAATGTAGTTGGTACAATGTACCTAGTTAACATTATACTCCATACATCAAGATTGATAGAAGTCAGATATTTTTCCATTTTGATCTTCCAAAAAACATAATCCGTTCCATCAAACAATGGAGCTCTTGTCATAAATGTTCCTTCATGAGCTTGAGACATTTTGAACAAACTTCCAAGACTAGAAAAAATCCTAGGTTGGTTAAACTTGACAAAGGACCCTATGCTCTGATACCACTAGTTGGAAGTGGAACTACTCTGAGAAGGGGGGTGAATCAAAGGAGTAAATTCTCTTTAAAAAAAACAACAAGGCCATCTTATGATATACACTATGACATACAATTCTGACTTGAAACATTTAGAACTTCACCAACACAAACAAAAGAGAAACTTTTGAAAGATTAAATGGATAACACAACCACCTTATAACACATTTATTAATCAAGCATAGTTTTATTTTTCATATAAGGGCGGGTGCATGGAAATGGGTAGCTATTCCGTGGACACTCTGAAAAAAATGAGTTGAAAACCATAACACGAGCGTGTTATGTCTTCTGTTAAACCTAGGAAAGGTCTCAGTGGCTACAACTACAAACAGATAATGTGAGTGCATTATAATGCGCTCGCGCTATCAACTATTAAAAGAAAAGAAAATGCAAATCCCTCATTTGCATTTCGAATGGTTTTTTTGTTGCACCCATGGCCAAAAACCCCAGAATATCATGCTCTCATTCTAGGAGGATAATTTCTTCACCAAGAATCCCTATTTCTTCACAATGATGGCACCATGATGAGGAGGAGTTGTAAGAGGTAAGGATTCTATGGTTTTTGTTTTGAATTTGTTAGTTTTAGGTTGAATTTGTTATTTTTAGGTTGAGTTTGATATCTATTTGTTTAAATTTTTAGGAGATGCAAATCAACCTGAAAACCCTCAAAATCCTCAATAGGAAGACCAACCAAATCCTCAAAATCAAAATCAACCACAACATCAACCTCTTCCACCAATCACTCAACCCCATCCTAGCACTCAACAAAATTTAATGAGTGAAATTAAGAACAACAAAAACCAAATTGAGGATTTGATCAATAGGTTGAGTGATCCAAATGATTCAACCACAGAAAGAATGACCTTAGCAAATTCATTGAGAGATATGTTAACAAACGTAGATTCAATTAGCAAACAAATAACTGGATGGGAAGATAAGAGGTAGGCGACTAGCGAATATTATGAAAATAAACTATCATACAAGGATGTGAAAGATTTAAAGATTACAAAAGGTGATTTGTGCTCATTATTCACCGACCCACACACAAATCAAAATCTTACCCTCAATGCAAAGATCTTTCCTATCCATTGGTGCCACCACCAACAGATGAAGGACCATTTTCATGATAAGTGGTACATGGTCTTCGATTACCCACCATGCAACAATTGCGAGGTCCCACAATATTTCCTTAGGAAACTATACAGTGAGTTCATATTGAACAAAATCCTAAATTATTTTGATATGAGGGATTTCTAGGGGAGAGGTGGGGATTTAGCTTAGGATAGATCTGGTACACAGTCAGATCCTCCGTGGCAAGGTAGACGAGCTCTCGTTAGTCCACCTCATGAGCACATTGTTATGCCTTTCATTGTGAAGGAAAGTGTTGACGTAGAGACATTGCAGGCAATCAACACTTGGCTTAGAGTGTCATCCATCATACTCGCCCTATTCTACAACACCATCTAGGGGAGTCTTCTAGTGGTGGCCTTCGAACACATTTGTGTCAATCTTGTAGGGCTACTTGTTCACATGACTCCACTAATCCTCGAAAGACTGATACGCAGGATCCATCTGTAGCTATGGAGATGGAGAGGGCAACTAATATTTTGCATGAGGCATATGGCATTGATAGTCAGGTAAAATTTAGTGCATGTGTTCATTGAATTTAATTTATTAAATTTCGATTTTGAAATGCAAGATTAACTAAAAATGTTTTATGACTTTAATAAAATTGCAGGGTCACAATGTTGAGATTGGATACACTAGCCCCCCACCAACCTAATTTTGCAGTACACCTATCGCTAGGGTATGTAACTAGTAAACAATTATAAGTTTATTGCATATTAATGGCATTGTTTTACGAATGGTAATTTAATATTCAATTTTGGATGTTGCACAGACTAATATTGGAGGTTTTGATGGAACACTTCCTAGTGGCAGTGAATTTACTCAAACCTTCACGCAGGTAATAGAATAAATATTTTAACTAATGAATCAAGTAATTAATAGATTTGTGTAGTTTATTCATGCACATCATTGATTATGTTGAATAATTTGTTGTTTTATTTTCGGTTGTTGCGAGACGATACACCTCTGAATGTGACGAGGGTAATGGATATTGGTGTGACATCAGCTATACAATCCTTGATGGCTCTGACAGAAGAGGTATGAGGAAAATTAGTAAATTTTAATTTACATTTGTTGTTATAGATGTTAGTTAGTGAAAAATCAAACCATTATTGATTCACGTAGTTTTTATCTATTTGTATGGTTTATACAGGGCTTGAGCATGCCTGAGCATGGGCATGAGGATATTTACCTCATGGAGAGAGATTGTGAGATGGTTGTAAGTGATTATTTTGTCAAATATATAATTTTTATAATTTAATTTCTATATATTCATGTATTTCCTTCTTATTGTAACAGTCAAAAATTCACCATGAACTAAACCCTAGGAGGAGTAGCAGGAGCACTCCATGAACACAGAAAAAATGAGTGATAGACCTATTTCCATCTGAGTGAAAAGGAAAGGGAAAGATTTTATTTCCTGTGCATGGAGAGCAATGACTTTTGATTCCAAAGTCCTTTGTTGTATGTTTGCATGGCAGTTTTGTACATATTTTTTATTGGACATATTTGACATTGTATGCCTAGATGGCGTTCTCATAAGCCTATATGGCTATTTTGTACATATATTTCATACTTATATCGACATATATTGATGTATGCCTACATGGATATTTGGTTAATACAAATATCTTTTATCGATGCCTGTCCATATTTGCATTCTAAATTGATGGTTCAATAGATATGAGTTATGTGTATTCAAGTTTATAATTTACAACTTACGTGTAAACTTTGTGACTTGTGTGCATTCGAGTGTATACTTTGTGGCTTACATGTTTTCATGCATATACTTTGCTTTAATTTATGTATAATATGTATTTGTATGTATACTTTTTGAGGCTTACGTGTTTTTGAGTACTTGTGCTTCCCTTATTGAAATGTACATGTTTGAATTATTCACGTGTATAATTATTAATTGGTTATCCCTAGCATTGATCTATATCATACTCAATGCATGATCCTTGAGATGGAGTAAGTACACCCTCAAGGTCAAAAGGAGTTTCACATGCATTCTTCGTAGGCTCATTTTGGTAGTGAAACCAAAAACCTCTTGCATCATTGAAACAAAAAAAAATTCCTTTATACCAGGTCTGAAGCCATTATCATTCTCCATCAGTTCTTCATGTATCCACTCCCCATTAATGGTTTTCTCATGACCTTCATGAAACCAAGCACTTATCTCATTTGTGATAGAATAAATGTATGAATATTTATCTTCCTCCTTATGAACCATTCATTATCATGAGAGATGGATTCTTGTGAACCACTACTGATGAATCACACGTCAATGAGTTTGACTTGTAAAACTACATGATTGAATCCTTATAGCAATATCACAATATTTATATATCTAAATGTGTTATTTCCTTCAGCTAAAATTTGTGCTTATACTTATGTGATTGATGTATGTTTGTGTATGGGATCATAGTAATTTCTATTTGATGATGCTATTGTGTCTTTAGAGTTTATTTATTAAAGGGTGCATGAAACAAGTTTTAAATCCTTACAAATCTTTGAATTTTTAGGTTTTTCTATTTTTCGAGTCTGGGCTCCGAGCTCGAGTCCAAGTCAAAAAATGGCTTGTCAAGTTTGAGGCGATTCCTAGTCTTGTAACAATGGTGTGAACACATCGAGGAATAATGTATATGCTGATGAAGAGAGAACCCATCCTTGTTTCCAAATAAACCATGGTATAGATATGGTTGGTTGAGATAAAACATCACTCTCCTGGATAGTTCGAATCATAATATTTCATGGCTACAAACACACCTTCATTATGTGTGTTTTTGATCCTACTGAAGAAATGGTGGAACATGTTGTAGATCAAATATTGAAACCCTAAGTCCACAAGAAGGTTACTTGTCCTAAATTCCACAAATTTCTTTAAGATGTTCATCCTTCTTGAGTAATGTGAACTATTGATGTTATCTAGATCTTTGAAACTATCTGCAATCATGTGCAATACTATAGAAGCTAGAGCTATATCTAATACTACAAATGACTGCTCAATGGAATCCTTATAGCAATATCACAATTTGACACATTGTAAAAAAAACTCCTACTTATCAATTGATGAGCTAAAGGGGATCAATGAATGTTTCATAAGGCACAACACTTGTTGAAGTTTTTTCAAATGGGGTTGCAAGCTAAGTGAGCTTAACCTTGGGGAAAAAAAATTGTGGTTAAGTGCTTGAGCTAGAGTATACTGGAATGGGTGACCTCCCAGGAAGGCCTAGTGCCTCACCTCTATGAGAATCACTTAGATGCAGTGATTTCTAAGTGGACCATTCAATATCATTTCAAATTTTTTTCTTTAAGCAACTTATAAATTTGAAACTTAAGACTCCTCCAACCTAAGGGATCGATCCGGTGGAACATAGCTCAAAGCGATTCCATGTGTTTTGGTGAAAAAGAGGAACATGCCTAGTGTGAACATACCTATTTTGACATGTTGGAACAGTTTGCTTGGTCACACAAGTTGCACCACTTTGCAAATTTGCACTGCTTAGATTTGATGTTTTCTCCATCAAGTGAAAATCCACCACCACTGGAAAAAAACTCTGAGATAGACAAAACCAAGAGAGGAGTTTGTAGACAGGCTCAACATGATCCTATAGGATCAGATGAGAATTTTCTAAGCATCACGACATCTAAGTAATAGCATGTTGAAGTTTGCAGGCATTTTGCACTTTGGACCGTTAAGGGATCGATCCGGTTGAACGTAGCTCAGAGTGATTCCACATGTTTCAATGCAAAAAAATACCATGCCTAACGTAAAAATACCTATTTTGATGCATTGGAATAGTTAGTTGGGTCACACAGAGCGAAAGCTGCACCACTTTGCAACTTTGCACTACTTGAATTTGACACTTTTTCCATCAAGTGAAAATCCGCTATCATGAGAAAACCACTCAAAGATAGCCAAAACCGAGAGAGGTTTTTCTAGAGGGTCTCAACGCCCTTTTTTAGGATCAAAGGAGAATTTTATAAATGTCACGGTATCTGAGTAATAGCATGCTGAAGTTTGCAGCCATTTTGCACTTTGGACCCTTAAGGGATCGTTCCGGTTGAACGTAGCTCGAAGCGATTCCATGTGTTTTAGTGTGATAAAATACCATGCCTAATGTAAATATACCTATTTGGACATGTTGGAGCAGTTAGTTTGGTCACACAAGTTGCAGAGTGAAATTTGCACCACTTTGCAACTTTGCACTGCTTGAATTTGACACTTTTTCCATCAAGTGAAAATCCACCACCACGAGAAAACCACTCCAAGATAGCCAAAACTAAGAGAGGTTTTTCTAGAGGGGACCAACACCTTTCTGTAGGATTAGATGAAATTTTTCTAATTGTCACGATATCCAAGTACTAGTATGCTGAAATTTGCAGCCATTTTGCACTTTGGACCCCTAAGGGATCAATCTGGTTGAACATAGCTCAGAGTGATTCTATGTGTTTTGGCACAAAAAAATACTATTCCTAGCGTAAACATACCTATTCAGATGTGTTGGAGTAGTTAGTTTGGTCACATGAGTTGCAAAGCGAAAGTTGCACCACTTTGCAACTTTGCACTGCTTGAATTTGACACTTTTTCCATCAAGTAAAAATCCGCCACCACGAGAAAACCACGCCAAGATAGCATAAGTGATAGATGTTTTTGTAAGGGGCCCAATGCCTTTCTTTAGGATCAGACGAGAAGTTTCTAAGTGTCACGGTAACTGATTACTAGCATGTTGAAGTTTGTAGCCATTTTGAACTTTGGACCCTTAAGGGATCGATCTGATGGAACATAGCTCAGAGTGATTCCACGTGTTTAGGTACAAAAGAGGACCATTCCTAGTGTAAAATTACCTATTCGGATGTGTTGGAGTAGTCTTCTTGGTCACACGAGTTGCAGAGCGGAAGTTGCACCACTTTGCAACTTTGCACAGCTTGAATTTGACACTTTTTCCATCAAGTGAAAAGCTGCCACCATGAGAAATCCACCCAAAGATAGCCAAAACTGAGAGAGTTTTTTCTAGAGGGGTTCAATGCCTTTCTATAGGATTAGATGATAAGTTTCTAAGTGTCACGGTATCCAAGTAATAGGATGTTGAAGTTTGCAACTATTTTGCACTTTGGACCCTTAAGGGATCGATCCAATGGAACATAGCTCAGAGTGATTCCACGTGTTTCGGTGCAAAAGAGGACCATTCCTAGCATAAAAATACATATTTAGATGTTTTGGAATAGTTTGCTTGGTCACACAAGTTACAAAACGGAAGTTGCACCACTTTGCAACTTTGCACTACTTGCATTTGATGCTTTTTCCATCAAGTGAAAATTCGCCGCCATGAGAAAACCACTCCAAGATAGCCAAAACCGAGAGAGGTTTTTCTATAGGGGCCCAATGCCTTTCTTTACAATTAGACGATAAGTTTCTAAGTGTCATGGTATCTGAGTAATAGCATCTTGAATTTTTCTGCCATTTTGCACTTTGGACCCTTAAGGGATCGATCTGGTGGAACGTAGCTAGGAGCGATTCCACGTGTTTCAGTGCAAAAAAGACCATGCCTAGTGTAAAAATACCTATTCAGATGCGTTGGAGCAATTAGTTTGGTCACACGAGTTGTAGAGCAAAAGTTGCACCACTTTGCAACTTTGCACTGCTTGAATTTGACACTTTTTCCATCAAGTGAAAATCCACCGCCACGAGAAACCACTCCAAGATAGTTAAAACTGAGAGGTTTTTCTAGAGGGGTCCAATGCCTTTCTATAGGATTAGATGATAATTTTCTAACTATCACGGTATCCGAGTAATAGCATGCTGAAATTTGCATCCATTTTGCATTTTGGACCCTTAAGGGATCGTTCCGGTTGAACGTAGCTCAGAGCGATTCCACATGTTTCAGTGCAAAAAAATACCATGCCTAGTGTAAACATACCTATTTGTATGCGTTGGAGCAGTTAGTTTGGTCACACGAGTTGCAGAGTGAAAGTTGCACCACTTTGCAACTTTACACTGCTTGAATTTGACACTTTCCCATCAAGTGAAAATCCACTGTCATGAGAAAACCACTCCAAGATAACCAAAACCAAGAGAGAATTTTCTAGAGGTGCCCAATGCCTTTCTGTAGGATCAAATGAGAAGTTTCTAAGTTTCACACTATCCAAGTAATAACATGTAGAAGTTTGCAGCCATTTTGCACTTTGGACCCTTAAGGGATCATTTCGGTTGAATGTAGCTCGAAGTGATTGCACGTGTTTCAGTGTGAAAAAGACCATTCCTAGTGTAAAAATTCCTATTTAGTTGTGTTGGAGCAATTAGTTTGGTTTTCAAGAGGATTTTCTAGAGGGGCCCAACATCTTTCTGTAAGATCAGATGAAAATTTTCTAAGTGTTATGGTTTTCAAGTACTAGCATGTTGAAGTTTGCAGCCATTTTGCACTTTAGACCCTTAAGGGATCGATCTGATGGAACATAGCTCAGAGCGATTCTATGTGTTTCAGTATGAAATAGGACCATGCCTAGCATAAAAATACCTATTCTAACATGTTTGAAAATTTCGCTTGGTCACACGAGTTGCAGAAAAATGTGTACAAATTGTTTATATTACCTTTATATGACCTTTTTCACATTGTTTACATTTCAAAATTCAAAGTTTGCAAATTTTCCTACTCAAGGCATTTACAGAACAAGGTGCTACTACACCAAACATGAAATCCAACCTTAATATATTTGAGTATATCTCATTATGTAATTAAATCTTATTACAATGCCTCTGGCACTTCATTCTCTCAGATCTTTTACAATGTCACTCATACATTCAAGATTCTTTTTAGATGTCTACATCATAGGTGCTCATTATGAGGTTAACTTCAAATGAGTAACTTGAGATTCCCTTGCTAAGCTTCACATGCTCTCTTATAATGGCTTGAAACTAAAATTGAGATTTTTCAAAATCATCAAAATAAGTATGTTGCATTGCTTTTTCAGGTGAGATTCTCTTTGATGGCTCTTAAATTAACATTTTCTACAACAAAAGATCAATCATCGCTTAGTAGTTTACTTACAAATACATAAAGTAAACAAGAAAAAGAAAGATCATCCAAAATGGAAATGAAATAAAAATAGATTGAAGGAATTTATAGATGTTGCATTTCTTTTCTGGTTGACATTCTCTTGGATGGCTCATATATATGCATTTTTTGCAAGGGGACACCAATCACTGTAAAATAATATGATAGCATTGGCATCAAACAAATTAATGTGCATACAAGTATAAATTAATAAGAACCAATGTGCATATACTTACAAATTAATCCAACGAACCATCTGAGTCTGCACTACTCTTTATTGTGTCAAGTATTGCCTCATGGTTAGACTCATAGACCTTCCATAACATCTTGTTCAAAGGTCTACCCCCATATTTGCTCAAATGAACATTGGATTCCATGACAAGGTTAGAGTAATGAAGAATCATACGATGCATGTCAAAGTCCTGAAATAGCCAATGTTTAACACTCAAATGTGAGTACCTTCTAAGACATGTTCCAGTAACCACAACTGAGCCTGTAGGGTATTCGATGTTTTCTCCATCTATAACTGGGGCCTCCAATTTATTTTTGGTCTCAACACAATGACGCAATTAATAGTTTGTTCCATCTTCATTGTCTTCATCTGCAATAATTGCATAAACATGACCTGCATTGATATGTGCAAAAAATCACTTGAAATTTGTCAACATTACAAATAGAGTACAAAGTAAGATCTAACGATATGGAATTTCAATAACGAAGAAAGTAGATATATCACCCTGTTGAACTAGATCCGATATGTGGTCAAAGTCGACCGATGATTCTATTTGCGTTTGTTCCAATGTCGTTGGAGGGCGATATGTGTGAAGTGGACTAAGATAACTTGTGAACCATTTGTTAACTCACTCCCTTGAATCATAATCATTCCAGTATTGAATTGTACATGAAGAACAAACACATGCCATCTTTCGTGTATCAATACTCCATGAACCTGCATTTGAGCTAAGGAAAGAGTGTACCTCACTTGATCTTATTAGTGTACAATAGTCTTCATATGGTGCAATGTTAGTATCATCCATCAACCAAAAAATCTACAAACTGAAGATGTACCTTCATTACCTTGACCCATCAAATCATTACACCACTCGACGATTGATTTTGCATCTATCAACTTTGCACTATCTTTATACTTTAACTCTTCTCGTGCTAATGCTATTTTCACACATGCTCCTGCACCATCATGCTCCCCCTTTCCATGTCCAACCTCACAAAAGTTCCACATATGTTGAACAACTATAATGACATGCATCCTGCAAAACCAGTAGAACATGCATGAGTTTTTGAACTATGTTGCATAGTTAATAGACCATATTATATGTTGATCGTATTCTATGCCCCTCTGAGCCAAACCACTGTAGAACATTTGGAAGCAACCTTGCATGAACTCTGGAGAATGTGTGCGATCATCAATAATGTAAAAGTGGTACTCCCTCAATACCTTCCTTTGCTCATCTATACTATCAGATGCATGAATGAATGCTATGTGCACAAATATCAAAACTTGTGTGGAGTTTTAATACTGTGACTGCACCACATGTTGTGGCTATAGAGTGTAGTTCTCTGCAAAGTCAACCATGAATGTTCACTTGCAGTAGATGGTGTCCGTCCATATTCACTTGTGCTAGATGGTTTCCCTCCATATTCTCTTGTGTTTAATGGTGTCCCTTCATATTCACTTGTCATAGAGGGTGTCTCCAACTATGGTATCCGAATTTGTCTTACAACGATGCTTTCACATTTGTGCTTGTTGTGTTGCCAATTCCTGTTCTCTTTTTGACAGTTGAGGTTCCTCTACAATTGCGTTGTTTTCATCAATCGTTTCCAATTTCTTCTTTTCATGATATTCTGCCACCCGAACTCTCTCCTTTTCTTTCAAGTTTTTGTTCTCTTCATCTATTAGTTTCCTCTTTGTCTTTTTCTTTGGCATGGCGGATAATTTTATCTGTACCATGGTAATGAGATGAATATTAGTTCCTAAAAAAGTGTTGAAGGAGTGGTCTATGTAATGAAATTTTGACCTTATGCAGGGTATTTTGAAGATGTCTGATGCTTTGGAATGGTCTGGGAAGGCCTAGGTATAGGAGCTTCTATAAACCCTCCCTCTTTGCATTAAAAAATGGGGGTTTTTGTATTGGAAGCCTAGTTGAGCGAGTAAGGTCCTAAGACCTATAAATTATATTTTTTTGAGACCTAATTAAACACTGTTTTTGGGTTTGGATGTCTGGTGTGAAGATCTAAGGGTAGTTCCTTTGTAAAATTGGCCTACTTGGAGGCCTAAAATAGTGAAAAAGGCCAGTTTTCTTAATGTTGTCCCAAAGGATTCATGTGATGGGTTAAGGTATGTCTTGCAACTCTGAAATTGGTGCTACAATCATTCTTTTATTTTCTTGGTGTTTTCGAAAGTTTTGCAGTTAAGGGCCCAAAAATGGTTTTGCATAGTAACTAGATTCCAAGGGTGAAATTTGGGAAATAATGTTTTTGTTTGTTGTCTAGCTTGGAGGAGTGTTGGGATTGGTCCATTACACCTTTTTAATATTCTTAGATGGATCTTGAGGACAAGTTGACATCTTCAATGATTTTGGGTCCTCTAACTCTGCATCAAAAATGAGTATCACAATTTGAAGTGTGTGCATGGTTTGGGAGATACATGTGACAGTTTGTAGATGCTTGGCTACTAGTAATGTGGAAAGTGAGAAAAGGAAATAAGTTTGTGTGTAAGGGGAGACTTCTGAAAGGTTTCATTTTTTTGGTACTAACTCAAACAAAGATTTATTAAGAAAATAATGGTTTGGTTGTGCCTTAAGAATTATATTTTGTGTTTGTAAACAATGGTGCCATTATGGAAGATTTAAGACAACTTGTGAACGACATAATAAGTGGTTGATGTTTCGAGGAACCTAGCTGATTTTAATCAATTATTTTCAATATTTTCAAGGTGTTTTGAAGGTCCTTATGGAATTGGGAACTCTTAATGCTAATTTGATTATACGAATCAAATATTTTGTGAAGGGAAATATAGTTGAATGAGTGTGTCAAGAAAGGTGTTGATTTCTTCCTTTGTACTGCATCAGTTTGTGCAGAGGTATTGGAAGATGTTTGGACCCTTTAGAGGAATGGGGGAGGCTTGGAGTTATCTTAAAGGATGAACTTTGGTGAATGGTTGGGTATGTGCAGGATCATCATGGAAAAAACAAGTCCTTAAGTGGCAATGAAAATTCAAAAAATCAGAGTTGGGTAACTTGACATAAAAGTTTGAATGAGTTATCTATATTATTTAAAAAATATGTAAGAATAGAATCTATGGTAAATTGAATGTAGTTTCTAAACTACTAGGTTAATCTTTGTAAAAAAAAAATCTATTTGGTGAAAATTTGAAATTTCAATGCAGTAGTACTAAAATTTCAGGGAAAAAATAAAAAGTAGGTGTCTATCTGACCACCCTAACCATAATAAAATAACAATATTTTTTTATAAAATTTTAGATATAATTAGAGGACTCATCTCCTGATGTGATGCATATTTTTTTGTATTTTGTTTCCAAGTAAATAATTAATTATGAATTTTTTATTATAACTTTTAAAAAATATAAAAACTCGTATGTCTGACCACCTTAACTTGGTCAAAACTTCATGAAATTCAATTTTTGTTTTTTTAATACAATATTATGTGAAGCATAGAATGTGATGCATGTTTTGGATTCAAAAAATTTTATACGGTTTGAAAGATATAGATTTTTTTCAATCAGCCTATCAATCAGGACTTTAGTCGTAATTCAAGCAAAATGAGAATAATAATTATTTATTAAACTCAAAATAAAGAATAATTTATATTGGTAGAAAGCTAAGAATCTCCTGTAAAAACCCTTTTCATTTCATCAATTTAGGGTAAAAAAAAAGTCGTCAGCCGCATGGGTGAAGTCTAGAAAAAAAAGGTAAGTTGTTAAACACTTTTTTTGTGTTGACTTCTTAGGATTGGCATGCCCTTGCCAAATTCTGAACCAAACCCGAGGCTAATACCTAGGTAGTAGGTTTTGTGTTAGACATATCAGATATTCGATTTTTTATATATTTAATTTTAAAAAATCTAATATAGTTTTCAATAAATTATTTAAAAAATTGAAATTTTCAAATCAGATATCCGATTTATTTTATATATAGTTTAAAAAAATCTAATATAGTTTTTAATATATAATTTAAAAAATTACAATAAATAATTTATAGTTTATTTTAATATATCTAGTTGAGAATATACAATATAGTTTAGAATTCAATATATAATTTATAATTTATGATAATCTCTTACGGAATTATGTATAATATGTAACATATTATGCTATTATGTATACTATTTATATATATATATATATTAAGTTAATATAAAAAATATTACATAACTAATTAATATTACTAATATATTAAATATTTAAATATTATATCCCTCTCTCTCTCTCCCTCCCTCTCTCCCTCTATCTCCCTCTCCTCCTCTTCTTCTCTTCTCCTCTCCCTTCCCCCCTAATTCTCTCCCTCTCTCAGACCCTTTCTCTCTCTCTCT
>CM021110.1:96745970-96797041 GCA_007115665.2 Sequoiadendron giganteum | reverse complement strand
TATCTCCATCTATCTCCCCTTCTTCCCCCCTTCCTCTTCCCCCTCCTAATTCTCTCTCTCTTTCTCTCTCACTCTCTCCCGTTCTCTCCTATTCTCTCCCCTCTTCCCCTATCTGATTTCAATGACTTTAAAATGACCCTTTTTGGCTTTATATTAGCTGACCCAAATCGGATATCAGATTTATTTTACTTTAAGTGAATATATAAGTAATTAATATTACTAATATATAAAATATTTAAATATTATATCTTTCCCTCTCTCCCTCTCCCTCTCCCTCTCCCTTTCCCTCTCCCTCCCTCCCTCCCTCTCTCTCTCCTTCAACTCTCCCTTCCCCCTCTTAATTTTCTCTCTCTACCCTCTCCCTTCCCCCTCCTAATTCTCTCTCTCCCCTCTCCCTTCCCCCTCCTAATTCTCTCTCTCCTTCTCTCTCCTCTTCCCCTCTTCTCCTCTCCTTCCCCCTCTTAATTCTCTCTTCTCCTCTCCCTTCCCCCTCCTAACTCTCTCTCTATCTCTCTCTCTCCTTCTTCCCCTCTCCCTTCCCCTTCCTAATTCTCTCTCTATCTCTACCCTCTCCCTTTCCCTCCTAATTCTCTCTCTCCTTATCTCTCCCCTTCCCCTCTTCTCCTCTCCTTCCCCTCCTAATTCTCTCTCTCTCTCTCTCTCTCTCTCTCTCCTTCCCCCTTCCCCTCTCCCTTCTTCCTCCTAATTCTCTCTCTCTCCCCCTTCTTTCCCTCTTCCCCTAAGCCCTCACGCCTCCTAGTTACCCTCTCTCTCTCTCTCTCTCTCTCTCTCTCTCTCTCTCTCTCCCCTCCTAATTCTATCCCTCTCTCTCTCCCCTTCTTCCCCTATTCCACT
Organism: Sequoiadendron giganteum; assembly: GCA_007115665.2. Taxonomy (NCBI): domain Eukaryota; kingdom Viridiplantae; phylum Streptophyta; class Pinopsida; order Cupressales; family Cupressaceae; genus Sequoiadendron; species Sequoiadendron giganteum. The sequence goes on along the minus strand of CM021110.1, from coordinate 96,796,186 downwards.
CTCCCTTCCCCCTCCTAGTTACCTTTCTCTCTCTCTCTCTCCTTCTTCCCCTCTTCCCATCTCCCTTCCCCTTCCTTCTTCTCCCTCCCTCTCTCTCTCCCTTTCCATCTCTCTCTCTATCTCTTGTCCACCCTACACCTCCTAATTACTCTTGGGTCTATGTTTGTTTGAAATCAAATATCCGTTTGAAATCGGATATCAGATTTTTGAAACCAAAATTTTACTGCCACAATACATTTTTAAATGTTTTCAAATATCGGATATCCGATTTTTTTTACTTTAAAAAAATGGATATCCAATTTGTAAAACTTAGGCTTGGGCATTGCTATGGAGCAATGTACTGACAACCAACCCAAAATAAAAGTCAACTCAGGATTTCTACGTTTTTTGGCGAGTGAAAAATGCTACTTTTTCCTATTGCCACTTTTTGGCCCATCATGATCCTGCACATGCCCGGTTCTGAATTTCTATAATTGGCAAGTGTAAAATGGTAATTGGAAAGTGTATATAATTATGTATATAATTTGGTAATTTAAAATGTGCATTGACAACCTAAGGTTATAATGACAAACAAAAATGAAATCAAGCCATAATAGAATGAAAGAAAATGTGTAAAGACTTCACATACCTTAAAAACTAGACTTTCAAATGGAGGAGTTCAACCCAATTATGTACCCTTAGCTTCTTCTTTCTTCAAACTCCACAATAATTTGACTTGTTCAAAAGATTGTTCCCTTCCACACTTCAATTGTATATCAGTTTTCAATGGAATTCAAACTTCAATTGATATTATATGTTTTTCAACATGGAAACTCTTCTATTTCATGCAAAGGTGGTAAAAATATCATGGAAAAGGTGATGGAATGTGAAAAATATGCTTGCACACGTCACAAAATCATCAAAAATATATTTTCTATCAAAGCACGTGTAGAACCAGGGGAATATGCAAACTATGGGCCTTCAAATTGCGAGTATATAGAGTTTTTTACCATTTTAGTGGAGTAAAAAATGTGCTCGCGTTATAAAGCGCACACGTTATAAAACGCACACATTATCACGTGAGCATGCTATGTGAAATTTGGTTTTCTTAGTGTATTTTTTAGAGTATAGGAGTTTCTGAGAGAATGGGAGGGAGAGAGGGGGAGAGAGGGAGATAGAGAGGGAGGGAGAAGTGGAGAGTGGGAGAATGAGAGAGTGGGAGGGAGAGAGGTAGAGAGTGGGAGATAGAGTGGGAGGGAGAGAGGGGGAGAGTGGGAGATAAAGAGGGAGGGAGAGAAGGAGAGTCGAGGAGAAAGAAGGAAATTAAGGAGAAGGGAGAAATGAAGAGTGGAAGGCAGAGAGAGTGGGAGAGAGTGGTAGATAGAGAGGGAGGGAGAGTGGGAGAAAGATAGAGTGGGAGGGAGAGAGGGGGAGAGTGGGAGATAGAGTGGGAGTGGGAGAGGGGGAGAGTGGGAGATAGATAGGGAGGGAGAGATGGTGAGAGTGGGAGAAGGGTAGAAGCGGAGAGTGGAAGATAGAGAGGGAGGAAGAGATGGTGAGAGTGGGAGAAGGGAAAAAGCGAAGAGTGGGAGATAGAGAGGGAGGGAGAGATGGTGAGTGGGAGAAAGATATAGTGGGAGAGAGTGGGGCAGAGTGGAAGAAAGAGAGAGTGGGAGGGAGAGAGGGGGAGAGTGGGAGATAGAGATGATGGGATAGAGGGGGAGAGCGGGAGAATGGGAGACTAAGAGAGTGGGAGAGAGTGGGAGATAGAGAGGGAGGGAGAGATGGTGAAAGTGGTAGAAAGATAATCCATCAACCCTCAACCCTCAACCCTCAACCCTCAACCCTTAAACCCTCAACCCTTATACCCTCTTAATCCCTCAACCCTCAAACCCTAATCCCTCAACCCTCAACCCTTAAACCCTAATCCCTCAATCCCTATACCCTCTTAATCCTTGAACCCTCAACCCTCAAGTTCCCTTAAATGCTAATCCCTCAACCCTCAATCCTCAACCCATAAACCCTAATCCCTCAACCCATATACTCTCTTAATCCCTCAACCCTCAACCCTTAAACCCTAATCCCTTAATCCCTCTACCCTCTTAATCCTTGAACCCTCAACCCTCAACCCTTAAACACTAATCCCTCAACCCATAAACCCTAATCCCTCAACCCTTAAATCCTAATCCCTTAACCCCTATACCCTCTTAATCCCTCAAACCTCAAACCCTAATCTATCAACTCTCAACCCTTAAAGCCTAATCCCTCAATCCCTATACCCTCTTAATCCTTGAACCCTCAACCCTTAAACCCTAATCCCTCAACCACTATACCCTCTTAATCCCTCAACCCTCAACCCCTAAACCCTAATCCCTCAACCCCTATACCCTCTTAATCCCTCAATTCTCAACTCTCACCCCTCAACCCTCAACCCTTAAAACCTAATCCCTCAACCCCTATACCCTCTTAATCCTTGAACCCTCAACCCTCAGCCATTAAATCCTAATCCCTCAACCCCTATACCCTCTTAATCCCTCAACCCTAAACCCTCAACCCTTAAAATTTAATCCCTCAACCCCTATACCCTCTAAATCCCTCAACCCTCAACCCTTAAACCCTAATCCCTCAACTCCTATAACCTCTACCCTATAACCTATTAATCCCTCATCCCTAAACCCTAAACCCTTAAACCCTAACCCATAAACCCTCTACCCTCTACTGCCAATCCTCTACCATCTACCCTCAACCCTAATCCCCAAACCCTTAAACCCACTTAGTAAACTCTCTACCCTAATCCCTCAACCCTCTTGACCCTTAAACCATTAAACACTCAACCCTAAACCCTTGACCCTCAACCCTAACCCCTTAAACCCTAAACTATTAAACCCTTTACCCTCTACCCTCTACGCTCGAACCTCTACCCTCAACCCAATACTCTCTACCCTAAACCATAATCTCTCAACCCCTATAACCTCTACCCTATATATTGGACTCTCAACCCTGATCCCTCAAACCTATATGTTAAACCCTCAATCTTCAACCCTCTACCCTTTACCCTATACATTAAACACTCAACCCTCAATTCTCAACCCTCAACGCTTAATCCCTCAACCCTCAATCCTTAAACCCTAAACCCTCTACCCCTTACATTGGACCCTGAACCTAATCCTTCAACCATATACCCTCAAACCTATACCCTAAACCCTCTACCCTCAACCATGTAAACCCTTAACCCTAAACCCTTCAACCCTAAATGCTTACACCTTAAACCTTCTACCCTATACCCTCAACCACATACCCTCTACTATCAAACCTATAACATCAACCCTCAAAACTTAAACCCTAATACCCTAGAAACCATCAACCCTATAGGTCCTCCACCCTAATCCTTCAACCGTATACCCTCAACCCCTATCACTTTCTCTCTATCTATACATCTCACCTCTCCCTCCTTCCCTCCTTCCCACCCTCTCTAATTGTCTCTATCTACCGTCTCCCTCTTTCTGCGTACCTCTCATTCAATTAGTCCCTACCACCCTCTCTCACTCCCTCTATCCATCTCTCTTTATGTCCCTCCCACTCCATCCCACTCTATCCCACTACCTCTCTCTTCCTCTCTCTCATGTCTCTTCCTCCCACCCCCTCTCTCTCTAAGGTCACTCCCTCTAGCAACCTACCTAGGTAACTCTCTCTTTGTCTCTCTCCCCTCTCTCTATCTATCCCTCCAACCCTACCAACATACATGTACATAAAAATCTATCAGCATACATTAATATATTAGCATTTAACATAAAGTAAGACATAATGCAAGCGCGTTATAATGTGCTTGCATTATGTGCTAGTAGACATGTTCCCTGTAGAAGAAAAAACCATGTCAAAAGTGAGATATAACGCGAGCGCATTATAACGCGCTTGTGTTATATCTTGCTTTGGGAATTACCGAACTTTAAGCTTGGTATTTGCCTTGGAATACCAAACCAAAGGCTTGCAGGGCATTCCCAATGACTAGAGATGTGTTTTTAAAAAATCCACCATATTTCTCACAATCGAGTTCGTGCTCACCGTCAGGATTGCACGTGGTTCAATATCAAAAAAATCAAGCACATGGGTAATGTTGGGTTATCTCTTGGCTATCCAACAACGTAATTTTTTTCACTTTCTGAAAATGTTAAGTCTTTCATCCATAATTTATTTTATCTGTATGTCTTTTTTTTGCCAAAAAACAATGTTTGGTATTTTTTTCGTTATAAATTACCCGTTCATCAATTTTTCAAATAAATTACATTTTTAGAAACTAGACTCCATTATACAAAATTAAAAAAAAAATCAAAAAACAAATCAATTATTTTCCAAAATTTCTAGGGGTAGCACGGCCAAAATTCTATTTTCACGATATTTCCACTTCGCAAATTAGTAAAAAATCAAATATTCATTAAAAAATTATCAAAAAAATTGTGCATCAACTACATACTGTTAGCTAACTTCTGAACATTGCGATTTTAAAAATACTAAAAAAAATTCACCTTACGAGGGTCATACAAGAGTTGCTATGTTATGCTTTTCTGACAAAAACAACACCAATTTGTGTACGTCCCTCATTTGAACCCCTTAATCTCAATCATTTTCAAAATAAATTAATAGTTTAGAAAGTAGACTTAGAGCACTTGAATCCTTCTTTTTGTTCCATCTCAAAATTTTGAGCCTAAGTATCCTCAATTTCATGTCCAAGGTCAGTAGTTCATGATTTTAGAAAAAATATGTCCACTTAAGTCCCCTTTTTGGGAACCATCTTGGTGCACTTACCCATAAGGCAGAATGAACAATTTTTCAAAATGCTTTCTTTTGTAGGGGTAAATAGATTTTCAAAAACCAGTACATAATACGCAAAGAATACCTGAACCAAGAGCATTGGAAAATAAAGTTGAACAAAGATACATATCAGAGAATTTTGAGAAACTAAAACAAAACTTTCAGCATAAATGACAGAAGGAAAGATTGTGCACATGAAATAATAGAGACGTAAAAATATGTTGAGTGGAAAATCCTCTTGGGGTAGAAAAACCACTATGAAATGCCTTGTAGACTTAATCTCAAAAATGAATTAGAACATTGTTCAAAGCACCTACTTCAATTGGAGTATCAACTTCTTTTCAATGTCTCTTACTATATAAACTTTGCAAAGTAAGGACCTTACAATTTCACTGTGTGTGCAATCCTAAAATCTCCATTGAAGAAAAAATATTTCAATCATTCCAAATATAATGCATCCATGTTATAGAAACCAGAGACAACTTAAGAAAATATATCTCTCCTCTTTTCTTTCTTTCGACAAGAAGTGGCTCTTCTTTCTCCAAGTGTATATTGTTTTCTTCTACAAAAAATCACATAAAAATGGCTTGCAACCATATTTTTTATAAACACAAAAAAATAGCTATTTCCTTTCAAGAATCTATATCATCAAATAACTAGGGTTTGTAACAAAATTTAAGAACACTTCAGTTATCTAGAATACCTATACTCGGTTATATATATATATTTAAATGCCACTGGAGATTCAATGAAATGATATCAAAGATCATAGAGCCCTAGAGTGTTAAAATCGGGTTAAACCCAAAACAAATATTTTAGTAGAGATCATAAAAAAAAATCATTAACTTTCTTTTTAAACAAAATAGTAGCCAGGAAATCTTCTCTTTTATAAGTTACGAATTGATCAGATAATATAGGAGAAGAAATTGAAATAAAACAATATTGTTTTACTTGGTTCACGGTGAAATAAACAAAACAAACCAACCAAGAAAAGTCTTTGTGCCATAACTTCCTGTAGTAGAGTAGAACCAAAAAACACCAGCTTACAGTCAACCAAGCTGAAACAAAAATCTAGTATACCTGTTCTATGCGTAACCAACCAACATTCGATGTTGGCAAACAAAAGAAACAGATCTACAAACTTCCAAGGGCAGCGGCTGAAGATAGGGTTTGGCTAAGAAAAAACAACTTTTTCTTTTCCTTGTTACCACAAGTTACTTGAACATAATTCAATAAAATTTGAAATCCGTTGTAGTTTAGGTCAACAAAGCAACATCATTATCAAATAATAATAATGCCTTCAAATCTGTGGCCAAAAATAACAACCTCGACACCATAATGAAGCCAACGAATATGCCAAAGAATATTTCAATGCTGCCAACTCACAAACCACATGAGTGATGAAAAAAACTATCCACGTCAAGTCAACATAAATATGTGGCTTTAAACTAAATTCCAAGAATATAAAATACCTACTTCACAAACACAAAGTTGACCACCATAGAAAATAGGAATTGTTTTGTAAATAAACGATGCCTTGCAAAATTCATCAACATGCCATCAAGGACAAATAAACTCAATATGTTGTTGCACACCATGGGGGCACATTTTGTAGTCATGGGTAGCCATAGCCATGGTCCTTTCATGAGGTAATGTTTCCCTTATGTCTCTCTTTGTGTTTTTGTCTCTCTTCCATTTTCTTACCCATTTGAGATTTTTATTTACTCTTTGTTGATTATTTGCAGAGCAATCAAGGGAACTGTGAGTGCTTACTACACTCAGAATGCCAAGTACCCTATTGTGGTTGTTAATAAAAAGGTGTTTCAAGGATTGAAATGAAGATTTCACTCTTTTGGCTTTCAAGATTATGTATGAAATGGAAGGTTGGGAGAACCAAAAAATGACGAGGCCACATGGACTGTAGAGATTATATGGTAAAGATAAATGGAGTGGATTCTTGGTTCATCATCAAGATATGGTTTATAATAAATTTTGAAATCCTACAAACTATGAGTGCATTTCCATAGAGATTAATGGTAAAGACAAATGGATTGGATTTCTTAGTTCATCTTCAAGATATGGTTGATAATAAAGTTTGAAGTTCTATGAAAATTAAAAATCTAGACATTGATGTGGTATATAGAATTGTCTAATTTGATCAAATGGAAGAAATGAGTGTATTCAAAATTAAGATAGATTTATTTAGGTCAAATCTATTAACTATATGGGTGAACCCACAAAAGTGGTTTACAATTCGAGTGAGGAAGGAAAACTTACAAAAAAATGAACTTGCAAAAAAAGATTATTTTGGGGGATTCGAGTGAGCTCAAGGTTTGAACGAACCCCTTTGCATGTGGGAACCTGCAATTCCCATTGTGGGAAGGGGGTTCAATCGAACACCCCTTTTTCCACCTTCCCACCCTCCGAGCTAAAAAACTCCATATTTTTTCCCTTTGAAGCTCGATTTGAGGATGAAAATGGAGGATACTTCACAGAACCAACTAGAAGATGGTATTCCTTAGAACGAGCTATCCAATTAATATAATTTTAATTTTTTTTGGTTTTATTATGTATGTGTTTTTTAAGTTTTATTAAACATAGGTTTTTCACCAAAAATCAAGCTCTTTTTTCTACACATGTGGAAAAATAGCAGATTATCAAAATATTTTTTAAAAAAATATGCTCATGTTGGGTATTGATGTCCTTGATCCATTAAAACAAAATTATTGAATTTCGATACATATAGAAAAATTTATCTTGTATACAATTTGCCTATGTCTGAATTGCATTTTGTTTGACTTCAAAACTTGATTAAGGAAAAAATATTCAATAAAAAACTATGAGACCAAATGAAATTTCTAGATATCATAGTTACAAATCTAAATTCAAAAAAAATAGAATTCTATCCTTCATACAAAATTTTGTATGTTGTATATGGTGAGTGCCATTCCTTAAAAATATATATATATTTTTTTTAAACTGGTTTTCGAAGGAGATGGAAAAATAAGTAGAATTTGATTCCAAAAAAATAAAAACAATATATTTAGAATCTATAGACAAAACTTCACAAATCACTAGTTTTCATCATCTTCAAATTTCTCATAGTTTAGCCGCTATAGGAGCCTGAAAGTGTAGATTTAGTTTAAAAAAAATTAGTTTGGTGTCCAATTTGCCAAAAACTATAAACCAGTATTGTGGGATCACCTATATATATATATATATATATAAAGTATTAAGAAATTAAAAAATTTATTTGTCTCTAAATTCCATGAAAGTGAAATAATTGATATTTTATTTCTTACCTTTCAATACCTTTCTATACTATTTTATACTTTAGAAAATGATTATGTTGTACCAAATCCTTCAATTCTTTCCCTACAAACTTAATATGAACTTCGATATTTCAAATTAACCATTTAAAAAACACATATTGTCATAAAATGACTCTTATAGGTATTCCATAAATTGATCTAATTCAACATATTTACTATGGTATTTCTTTTGCCCTTCGTCTTGAACCACCTCCTTAGTTTATCTTCCCTTCTTATTTTTATAATAGATGCTTATGAAAGTTTCCACAACTCTATACTTGATAGCCATGGTTCTCAATTAGTCAGTTCTTCATTTTCCCCAATTTTTATAATATATAGGTTGAAGGTGGATGTGTAAGCATAATTGAAAAATGATAAAGGTTATATTAAAAAGTAATTAAAATAATGGGATGTGGGAAAATTTTATTTTTTATTTGAGATAACAAAATTTGAATAATTAGTGGACAAGTAATTATAATGATATAAATAAAATTATATATAATATGTAAATTAAAATATAGTTAATATATATTAAATAAATTAAAATTATTAATGTTTATTTCAATTGTTTTTATTATAAATATAAAGACATCAAAATATGAAAATGCATATATTAGAGATTCTTTTTTTTTTAAGTTCTTAAGTAAATAAAATAATTCAAAAGTAAAATAAAATATTTTCTAGATAAATAAAATGTCAGGAAATTTTCATAGTTCATCAAATTTTTATCACATTACATGATCCAAATAAGAAATAAAATAGACTACAAAGTTGTGTAGTAGATTAGCTAGCTAAATAGATGAGGGGAGAGAGGCTCCAAAACCAAGACAAATGATTTGATGAGGCAATTTGCAAAAATAGGTTAATTCTTACTAGAGGTAAATGTTGAAATCTTTAAAATTGGAAAATAGAAAGACTAAATTAATAAAAGAAAGAAATTAAAACAATGTGTAAAGAGAAATTAATGAAGGAAGAAAAAATAGGAAATTAGAAAAAATAAAATGAAAAAATAAAGAGAGAAAAAAGTATGGTTGATAAATTAGATTATTATTCTCTTAATATCTCTATATTAATCAAACATCTTTTTTTTTTTTCTCTTTCATTTTCATTTTACTTTTGCAAATTTCCTTATTTTCTCCATTTGTTGTTCCATAAACATTATTTTAAATTCTTTTCTTTTAATTACTTGCTTATACAAAACTATTGCATTTGGTGATGCTTAATTAGTTATTAGTTATTAGAAGTCATTTTTTAAAAGTTAAGATACAAGATTTATAACTTCTGAAATTATTTATTATAAATATGATTGACTAACTATTTTAGGTGTTCACAAAATTTGTAATCTTTCTTTTTTTATTATTAACATTATTTGAAACATTTGAAAAAAATTACTAAAATACAACATTTTTTCTTTATAGATAAACACATTTTATATAATTTTAAAAAATATAATAAATATTAAATTACAATTATAATTATATACATTTTAATTAATTTTATATTATATTTATAATTAACTAGAATATATTTAATATTTATAAGAAATAAATCGAAATTCAACTATATTATGTAATAGCTCATTGAAATTAATAAAAAAAAATTACAATACTAAAAAGTATACTCTCGAGATTTTTCCACTACTATTTAAGGGAAAAACAAATCTTGGGGGAGACTGATGTTTTCCATTGACATTAAAAAACTAAAAAAAATTGAGTCAGGTGGCGACTTTGCAAGTGATATTAAAAGATATGTAAAATTGGGTGAGATTGTGCATCATCTTTCCAACATGTGTCAGACCTAAATGTTACACTACAATCTTGCCACGGGTCAGAACTTACAGGACATCTTATTAAAGTGAAGAAATTTTTCCAATTTGAAATTGGGTTGAATTAAAATTAGTTTTTTTCATAAAAATCAGTTTCATGTACATGTTCATTCATGTGTTTTATGTTTATTCAACATTTTATTAATGCTTGCATGGCAAAAAATTAGGCCAATTTAAAATAAAAAATGTTTCCTATCTGTAATCCTCTAGGACACCATTTCTCCTGTCTAATCATAATTTTTTTGGTTTTTGTTTCTCATTTTCTATTAACTTCAATTTATTCTTCCATTAAATAGGAAAGAGTCAATGCATTTATTGCATAACACAGTTCACAAATCATCACATATAATGGTAGATATTATCCTTATATTTGGTTATATCACATCAATCTTGGACTCATTTTCTGATTGCAAGGTTACTCTCTTCATTTGAGAGGATATCTTGCTCTTCATCACTATTATTTTGGCAGTTTTGCTTATCAAGAGGGACCTTCTACACAAAGGATAGCACCAATCCACTATGGGATAAATTTGTATGGTTTAACATGATTCTACATATTTCAGACTGACTTTTGTGCTAACAACTAATATCACTTCTTATTAGCTAAGTTTTTCCTTCCATAAGTTAGCATAAGTATTTTCCAAGATTTTAATCACTTTTTAGTAGAAAAGTTCTTCCATCTAGATATATGATTACTATAATATACAATCTTTAAAATACTATATAGAATTAGAGAAATTCAATTATTTCTTTACCCATGCTATAACAACCACTAATTAAGGGAGTGTATATGAAATATCAAGAGACCAACCATCTTGTGTTAATTTAGCTGCTAATTTGAGAGCTTCATGTATTATTCCCTCTTTGCAGAGACCATTGATTAGGATATTGTATGTAATAATGTTTGGAGAACAACCAACATTCTTTAGTTTACCTACTAATTCAAGTTGCAAAGGCCATCAATTAGGGTATTGTATGTTAGAATATCTGGAGAACAACCATCTTGTATTATTTTATCTTCTAGAGATAATAAACTAATGGGTATGTGTAGGATCATCATGGAAAAAACAGGCCCTTAAGTGGCAATATAAAGACGAAAAATCAGAGTTAGACAAATTGACATAAAAATTTGAATAAGTTATCTATGTTATTTCAAAAAAATGTAAAAATAGAATCTGTAGAAAATTGAATGTAGTTTCTAAACTACTAGACCTTTATTTTTATTTTTTTTTTAAATCTATTTGGTAAAAGTTTGAAATTTCAATGCAGTAGTATTTGAATTTCAGGGTAAAAATAAGAAGTAGGTGTCTATCTGACCACCCTAACCACAATAAAATGATAATATTTTTTTACAATATTTTAGATATAAGTAGAGGACTCATGTTCCGATGTGATGCATATTTTTTTATAATTTTTTTCCAAGCAAATAATTAAATATGAATTTTTTATTACAACCTTAAAAAATTATAAAAGCTCGTCTGTCTAACCACCTTAAGTTGGTCAAAAATTCATGAAATTATTATTTTTTTTTAATCCTATAGTATGTGAAGCATAGAATGTGATGCATATTTCAGATTCAAAAAATGTGATACCATTTGAAAGTTATAGATTTTTTTCAATCAGCCTATCAATTAAAACTTTATTCATAATTCTAATAGAAAATGAATAATAATTATTTATTAAATTCAAAGTAAAGCATAATTTATATTGGTGGAAACCTGACAATATCCTCTAAAAACCCTTTTCATTTCATCAATTTTGGATTAAAAAAAATTCGTTAGCCACATGGGCCATCATATGGCTTACATATCTCCACTTTTTAGCCCATCATGATCCTACACATACCCTAATGTACTAAACATATCAGTGTCCCAAGAACAATGATTTTGTATTATTTTAGCCACTAATCCAAAAGATTCATGTACTTCCAAACCCAAATCGCCTTTCGTCACACATTACAAAATATGTGTAATGCGAAACCGATTAAGGAAGACTAGGAATTACTAATGAATCACACAAACAAACATCTATCAAATGATGAGGACACAAATTTTGACCAATCTATGCATCTATTTTTTACAAATGATTTAGTGGGGCTACATAATAAAAGATTTCTCAAACTATTGAATCTTCCTAATGAACTTTATCTTGCAATACAAACACATACAAAATAAAATACTAATAATGTTTGATTTTGAAAAACTTCCAAAAGAGGTCTTGTTGTGTAGAGGCCAACGATTCATGTTAACAACAAACTTGTGGATTCAAACAAGTCTTGTGAATGGGTCTCTTGGAGAATTACTAGAAATTGTTTAGCCAACTAGCTCTAGCCCACAAGATTTACCATGATACGTGGTAGTGTGTTTCAATGATTACAATGGTCCACCAGGGAACCAAGATGAACTAGAATGTGTACATGTGTAACACCCATATCTCTTGGAAACCATAGGAAAATACCACTATCCATGGCATGGGCTATTACCATACATAAATTTCAAAGGTTAACCCTAAAAAGGCAATAATTGATGTTAGAAAAGTTGAAAGACAAGGGTTGACATGTATAGCTATGTATAGGGTCAAATCAATAAAAAATATTCGAATAGAACTGCCATTCTCCTTTGAACTTTATTCTTAAATGAAAAAAACCCTTATACCATTATTAGAAAGAGGGAGGAAGCTCAGTTACATTGTCTCTCACTATAATGACATCAAGTACACAATTGTTAATGCAACCCTCTATACTAAGAATTTCAATATATTTTTTGTTTTTGTATCAATTTTGTATGGTTTACCTAAGAAAAAATTACTAACATAGCAAAATCACTATTTTCCATGATGGGCAGGTTCATGCTTCATATTCATTCATTTCTGCATGCAACAATTTCCCCACTCTATCAACATTCCAATTGTGTTGCATATAAACCCTTTGATTCACATCCACTTCCTTCATACATTATGTTTATCTTTGTTCATAACACTAATCATATATTTTATACTACAACACAATTACTTATGTTTTTCAATGTGCAACCACAAAATAAATATAAAATACAATGTTTTTAATCTCCTCATCAACAAGCTCTATCAATCGATGAGTGTTGATATCTATTTACTTCATTTGATGCTATCGTAATATTATTAGGAAAGATGACTCGCTTTATTGGTTTACTTGCTTCATTTCATTTCAATTACCCCACTCAAAATTACTTGGGAACAAAATGAATTAGTTCATTTTGGATCTAAGTTCCCATAGAAACAAAGCTCCTTAAAGTTTGATAGGGATTACTAATAGCTTACACTTATGGGGATTGCAAGGAAAGAAAGAAGACACTAGAAAAAAAGAAAATTAGGAAGCTTAGATTTCCCAATCAATCTCATTACAATTGTTGTGTGCAACCACCCAAAGAAAATCATTGTTAGAAGCCTGCATTGGAGTTTGATATTACCCTCATGAGAATGGCTTTGGAGCTCTCCCTTGAAGAAAAAACTTATTGTGTACAAAGGATTAGCATTGTGTTTATATATTAATTCATCAACCTATTATAAGTCAGTTCAATCTCTACGAAACCCTTTTTTTGTGTTTCAAAGCTTGAAGAGAATCAATAATTGTAATTGAAGAAAGCAGTATAAAAAATAAACTATATTTTATATTTGTAAATTTTTTCCTGAATCAATCGTTTCCCTTCTTCCTAAGATGGGACAAGAATTTCAGATATGAGTGATGTTGAGTTACAACTAGATCTTCAACATTAGGGTCTTTCAACTTGAGAATTTTCTTATGGTCTTTTGTCATATTGATAAGCAGTAAAATTTGATGACAACTACCATCTATTGTTAAAAGATGGTTCTAGATAATTACCCAGGACTTAATTGTTTGCATTTTTCTATGCTTGTATCATTCTAACTCTCTACATGATCATTGGATGGTCCATGAAAAATTGATGAAATATTGCAATTATTTAGTTCAAAGAGTGAGTTGGAAAACATATTTCATTAATTTTACTATTTCTTTACACAAAATCACTTCACATCTATACATGTATTTTGAAGATAATGTAATTTGGGTTTCTATTGGACCCACTGATTGAAAAGAAAACAACAGTAATTTTAGTAGACGCATTTTTCCATAGATTTAATATTTTGTTGGTCATTTTGGTCCATCCTCCTTATTCTATACCTAGGCATTCAAGAGAAAATATTATACTGAATGCATAAGCATAAGATACCACAAAATGAATCCTTTTAAAAAGAATCATAGTAAATTTTAGGCCATTTCACACAAACATAGATTGGATCAAACTACATAGCATTAATCCCAAGGTTATCAATCACAATAATCAAAGTTTTAGAATATATATAGATCATTGAGATCTCATTACTCATTCACATTTAACCAAAGCATAAATTGATACAATGATAGTTGGAGCGAATACTTACATGTGATAGTTTCAAGTTGTTCCTAAGAATGATAGTGGCTCTTCAGATCGTCATCATAGGTAAGATCCGAAGAAGAAAAATTCTTCTTTATTTATTTTCAACGATGAGATGATCAGGTCTTCCAAGTTTTCAAAATAATAGTTCCCTAATTATCTCTTAACAACCTAAGTGAAGACTATTGAGCGAGTTTGAATTCAACTAGTTGTCCAAGTTAGTAAAATCATACTACAATTATAAGTAGACATAAAATAGTTAAGTATGATAAATAATAATAAATTAATTGAATGGCATCATAACTAGTCTAAGATGTTCTCATCATGCAACAATTGAATTCCAACCCACATGGGTAGCGGAGTTGGCTTGGGCCATGGGTTTTCTCCCCATAGGTTAAGGTTCAACTCTGAGGCCCAGGCTTACCCTATGCACATGGTTTGCAGTGATTGCATGCATCCCTAAGGGATTAGTTGTATCGATGGGTTATTTTTTCGATTAATGATTTAGCATGATTAGATTAAAATAAAACCCAAAGAAGATAATGAAGAACAAAGAAAGCATAAAATAAGAATAATTATACCAGATATCCGTCAAAGCTTCCAGGATTCACCTCCATAACACCTCCTAGCTTGCAACACATGATTGTTGGCCTCAGATATGTGTGAGAAAATTGACTATGCCATTGTCCTATGCAAGTTTTGGAGGATTTACAAGACTATGACAAATGAATATGCTTAAAATGCAAGGTAAATAAAAGCGATTTTTAAATTGACGTGGTGCAATAATAATCATAAAAAGTGGTTCCCTAATTGTGAGCAAAATTGACTTTTTATAAATAAAAAATACATTTTCAAATGGATGGATGGGATTAAAAACTGACAAAACCTAAAATCAGTGGATGAGATCTCATGTGACAATCCCTAATTAGGGTTAGGGAAAGATGGTTAAATGAGTGGCCAAGATTTCATTTGATAAAATCAAATCGGCGATCGAAAATAAATGTGATAATTTAGCCAAAAAGATAAAGATTTTAGAAAATCAAGAAGATAAGAGTTGAACTAAAAAGCAATTTTTCTAAAAATCGAGAATTTTCTCAATTACTTGATTTTTGGAAGAAGATTACCATTTTGAATTAAATTAATTCAAAATAATGTTTTTATGTGACAATAAATAATCTTTTTAAGATTATTTACAAAAATGAAGTGAAAGTTAATAAAACAAAATCATTTTAAATAATTTCATTTATTTCAAATGAGAGAAATATGAAATTAGGTAATTCAATAATTAAATATAATTATCTAATTTAGAGGATTATAACTAATAATTAAATAAATTAATAAACTCATTTAATAATAAGAATTAGTGACATATTAAATAAATAAAATTTATTTATTTAATAATGAGGAAGAATAAATAAATAAAGGTAATTAAATAAATTAATAGATTTATTTAATTGTAAGAAGACAATAGACAATAAATGATGTATTGAATAAATAAATATAATTTATCTATTTAATAATCATGAATTAATTAAATAATAATGAATTACTTAATTAATAGTCGAATGTGGACCAAGGACATAATTAAATATCCTAATTATGCTAGGACAAAAGTGGTAAAAGATAGAGCTTGTGGGCCCAAGTTATTTTTATGTGTCTACATTTTCCCCTCTTTGTCATAATGTAGTTTATCGCTTTATAGCAAAGAAAACAAGTCAAAAATGTGCCCCAGTGCAAAATAGGATGAGGAAGAATTATGAGGAGGGTTGTGGTATGCCCCCTCAAGAGGATAAATGGGTTCTGAAGATATGAGTGTGCTCTCGAAATTAATGAGAAGACTAGAATATGAAGAGACAAAGAATTGTTAGTTTAAAAGATATGGATGATAATATGGGTGCAATGCCTATATGAAATGAGCTAGAGAAGATGACAAGACAAAAGGAGATGCATGTTACTTCCTAGACCAAATCCTTCAACACCTTACCATAGGACTTTAATATTTATTTCTCTTTATTCATCATTGGGCAGATTGTTGTGATGGCCAAAAAACACCATGATATGACATAAATCAAGATGTGAAAGCTTGTACCATCACATAAGACAAGCAGTCATAGACAAGGATGATCATGACTCATACTAAGAGCACAATTTCCCCAGTCTTTTTTTCATAACCAACCGCAAGCAGAAAAAGACAAGAACGACAAATCATGAAACATCGTTGTTTCTCTAAATCCTATTTCTATAACATCCTCAAGAAACTAGCAACATGATTGCCAAAAGCTCAAAAATAAAACCATCCTCATGAGACATCGCTGGTCTTCTAAATCCTGTTGTCAGGATCTCACTGAAAAACTAGTAACATGATGAAAAAGGCAAATAACAATAGACATGAAATAAGGACAAGCCATGAAATGTCGTTGCTTCTCTAAATCCTGTTTGTAGGACATCCTCGAGAAACTAGCAACATGACTGCCAAAAGAACAAAAATAAAACCATTGTCATGATACGTTTTTGTTTTCCTAAATCTCATTGTCAGGATCTCACTGAAAAACTAGTAAGATGATGAAAAATATATTATCACGATACGTTGAACTGCTTTTCTAAATCCTTTTGTTGGGATCTCGCTAAAAAACTAGTAACATGAGGAAAAAGACATTATCATGATACGTCATTGTTTTTCTAAATCTTACTATCGGGATCTCATTGAAAAACTAGTAACATGAGGAAAAAGATATTTATCATGATTCATCATTGCTTTTCTAAATCTCGTTGTCGGGATCTCGCTGAAAAACTAGTAACATGAGTGTCAAAATACAATCTACAAACATCATGACATGTTGTTTTCTAAATCTTGTTGTCGAGATCTCGCTGAAAAACAAGTAGCATGAGTGTCAAAAGACAAGACAAACATCATGAGATGTTGTTTTTCTAAATCCTGTTGTCGGGATCTCGCTAAAAAACTAGTAACATGATAAAAAGGCCAAAGAAAAGGGCCAAGTGTTTGTCAAGTGTGTCTGAATGCCAAGTGTTTTTTTGGATGATGCCAAGATTACGAGTGTCAAACATTGCCAAATTAAGGAAGGACACATCCAGAATAATGTTGATGTCAAGAGGATTGATCCCTAAATGTCAAAAGGAATCCCTCGAAATGTCAGGTGACAATGATAATGCCTAGGGAGAACACATCCTAAGGCATAAATGACGGAGGCTATGTTTCAGAAGGACACATCTGAAATATAACCAAGAATTGACAATTTGTCGAGTTGTGATAATTTGACTTGTTTTGATTAAGTTAGACTGAAGTTGACTACATGTCAAGGTTGATGTGTTTGAATAAGTGGCTGTCGTAATTCGTTTTAGGATTTTTCCATGTTCGGAAATGACTTGTCCTTACTTGAAGAATTTTGATGTGTGTGCCAATGTAATACTATGAACCCTAATGGCTAGTGCAGCCTCGGGGGCCCATCGACAGATGGCCTTGCCTATGTCGTGCACTCAGAGACCTCGTAGTTCAACACGACCAATGACCTTGTCCAAATGATAGAAGTTTGAATCATGATTTCATTTGGACAAACCTAGAAAGACTGACCTAATGTCTCAGGGATTCAAAGATGAATCTTGCCGATGTAGCAAATGAGTAGAGACAATGTAGTTCTAACATGGACAAAATATTGATTGACGAGACTGATTGGATTGAGAAGACAGATATTGACTTTGACTCTATTTTTGGGATTTTGACATTGATTTGGATGTTTTTATGTTTTCTCGGGACATTTTCAATTTTTAGGTCATTTTTTAGGACTTTTTCAAAAATTTATGACTTTTTTCAGGACTTTTTCAAAATTTTATGACATTTTTCAGGACTTTTTCAAATTTTTATGACTTTTTTCAGGACTTTTTCAAAATTTTAGGACTTTTTAAAAAAATAATGACTTTTTCAAGGATGTGGGATCATGTGCAATACCCATTGCAGTTACATGATAAAGGTCTTGCCCCCAGATAGATCAGAGATTACCCAAGTCTAATAATATGGAGATAGGTAGACACAAGGCAAAAGGCAAGGATGTGTAAGGGATGATGTCAACCAAATCCTAACCATGGTCAGAATTGACAAGATGTATGATGAAGGTCATGAATGTGTCAGGTTGTCATGAGTATGCAAAGTGGATAAAGGGCGATTAGAGTAATAGTAGATGGCGAAGCAATGATCGACCACACATGGAACCTATTTTCTAGGTTTTCACCATGGTACTTATCCAAAGTGCATGTTTTCCAGGTTTTCACTATTGGACGAATCTATTTATTTTTAACTATTTTTGTAAAAAAAAATTATTGTTTTGGTGTTGCCAAGATGCCTGTTTGCCAAGTTCTCCTCAAGGGACAATATTTTCTTTATTTTTCATTTTTTTTTGTATTTTTTAGGTTTTTATCCAAGCTCTCTAATGCTATGTGTAGAATTGTAGATTTCAGATCCATAGACTTCCTTGACAATGCCACGATCCTGTGTGGATGACCATGTTGGATGGAAGTACCCAACCGGGATGAGGAGTACGAGTGGCAAATATGAAGGACGATAGATGTGGTAGATGAAAGAGACTATGGTAGGATCCTGAATGTTCACATTATGTGGGCCACCAAGCTTCAACTAAAAAGGAGCTTGGGCAATCGATGAGCTAGAATACGTGAAGGGGTTATCATCAAACGTACATTGAAAGACATCACCAATGGTGTGGTGTGATGGATATGTGAGCATGGATGGATTGAAAAAAATGTATGGTATGAGTGAGAGTGATGTGGATGGAGACTTTGGGATTAACAACCTCTTTATTTGACATTTTTTCTTGATAGATGCCCCCAATGATTTTTGATGGAGAGACATACTTGGAGAGTGAATTTTGCTTGTTTTCACTTTTGACTTTTATATTTGATTTGTCCGATAACTTTTTATTTTGGCTAAGGGAATTTTGTTGATCTTTCTTTCTTTGCATGTTTTCTTTTGATTTTGGATCTCCATTTGAAAAGGGAACTTTTACCTTTTGATGCCTGAATTGCATCCTTTTTATTTTTTGTGGGTGATACTTGTTGATACTTGTTGAGTGGAAAAAGATATGGGAAATGTAGGTGTATCATCAAGATCCCAAAAGGTTTCAATCCAATCATAGTCATCTTTTTGTGTTCCTTCCACAACTGTCTTTGTATCAGTATTGGAATTTTGACCCTCCTCGATGACATTAGCAATTTCATTTGCTAGTAAATTATCTATACAATGTTCTCAAAATATCATATCATGGATTTGGACCTCAGGGTTTAATGGTACAATAAATGAAGTGGATTCTTTTAAGGATTGAGGATCAACATATGCTTAAGAAGGAGGTGTTGCACGATTGCTTGGGATTGTGATTTCAGTTTTAGGGCTTAGATTATGGAAATACATGAAAGGGTTGGGATCTCCTTGTATTGTGATTTCAACACATTTGTGTTGGAATTTAATACACTAGTGTTATGTATATGAAATGGCCTTTAGGGAATGAATCCATGGGTGACCAAGTAAGATATTGTAATGTATATCACGATTCAAGACTTCGCATGTTGTGTTTATGATAACTAGTCCCACACAAATGAGATTGTGATGATACCTTTAGAAGTGTGTTCCTCGTCATCATATGCCTTGATGACAATTCTCTTGGTAGCATCCACACATGCATTAGAGAAGCCAAGAGCTTTCACCAATTTTAAAGAGTAGACGTTCAATCCTGCTTCACCATCTATTAAGACTTGTCTAACCTTATGTTTATGGAAAAAAACCTTGATATGAAGGGCATCATTATGAGATGGTTTAGGTGAGGAATAGTGAGTGTCCAAAAATGAAATGTGGTGAGGCGTAGTCAAATAGCCGACCATGGTTTCAAAATTATTGGCATCAATGTTGTTTGGGATAGAAGACTCTTGTAGGACTAAATCCAAGATGGCCTTATGTGCAAATGAAATGTGGAGCAACTCAAGAATGGATATTTGAGCGGATGTTTTATTCAATTTCTCAATAAGGTTGAACTCTGGTTTGGGGTTTCACGGCTTGGCAGACGGACCAAGTATGGTAATTTTAGGCTGACGAGCAAAGGGACCTAGAATAGTGACCTTGCCCTTACACGCGATGACATTGCATTTTGGGGATTTTTTAATGGTAATATTATTGACACACTTATCTTCATCAACAACACGAATATTGTTAATGATGGGGCTACCGAAATACTTATAGGCATGGCAAACGTTATTGTAGGCCAAAAAGATGTGATTGACTTGATTATTGTTATTCTTCAAGCTAGATGAGGAGGGATTACCAGAACCATGACCCTATAGTGGGATTTTATGGATCGTATGATCCTCTTAGATGCAAACAGTTGACTTCATAACTCAATGGTGTGGTTTTCAATAAGGTCTTTCACAAGATTTCGTAACTGACAACAATAAGGAGTTTTGTGCCCTTTGACACGATGGTAATCACAAAACTCATTATCATCCCACCATGATGGCTTGACTCACCTGGGTCATATGGTCTAGGATCTTCCAAAGTTATGACACCATTTTGGATAAGTTTCTTTAAGACAATTTCGATAGGCTCACCCAATGGAGTGTATGTGCATCTTTGAAATTTTCATACTTGACATGACTACCTTTGGTTAAATTGAGTAGGATTATTTTGAATAGCATTGATAGTTGATGTCGGTGTGGTCACAAGTGTATTTTGATTTTGAACTCCTTTGATGGTGAGGACATGACCTGTTGTATTAAAGGTTTTGGCATTGACCTCACCATCATTGGTGATGTGTTTTTTCCTGACCCAGTACTTATTTTTGTCAATGGGAGGATTTGCATTTGTGTTATTAGGACCGTATTTTAGTTCTCCCTTTGCAATAAGGGCTTTCTCAATCTGGACACCTTTTTCAACTAGGTCCGTGAAATTTGTGCAACAATGCACCTGCACTCCATATTTTAGGGGACCTAGAAGTGTTTGTACGAACATGTCAACCTTTCCCGTTTCTAGTATGTCAATGTGACAATGACTAGCTAGACTTCTCCATCTTTTGAAAAATGGGATGAATGTTTCACCAGCGTCCTCTTGCGTGAGATTGCATAAGCTAGTAATAGAGGTGTCCATGTCAATGTTGTACACATAATTTTGTATGAATTTGTGTATAAGTTCATCCCGTGTTTGGATATCCTTTTGAGTGGAGAACCATTCAAGGGCAGGACCTCCAAGACTTTTAGAAAAGAGTCTCATCAAGTATGTTTGTTCATAGGCAATGTCCATGCATTTGGTCGCAAATTCTCAGATATGTTCGATAGGGTTTGTCTTTCCTCTGTATTTGGTAAAATTAGGCGACACATATCCCAGAGGAAATGGTGGCATGTATAAGTTTATGTCAAAGGGATATACAGATAAATCATATGACACTTATGATTTCTTTATGGATATTTGCATGTATTTTATAGTCTTCTCTAGACCCATGAATTGAGCTTGGAAGGCATCGAATATAGGGTCATTTGTGGCACCATACAGTGGATTGATTGGTACACTATGGTTCCCCATTTGTTGTGAGTGGATGTTGGTGCGTTGTTGAGGGATATGTTGTTGTGACATGTATGATATGTTTTGGTTTGTGTGTTGGTCTTGAAATTTTGGATTCAGGATGTATTGATGGGTGTGAATATGGGACGAATATGTCAGAATGTGTCCCCCAGCCATTTGGGTCGATATTTAGGGAGTATGGTGACCGAAAATATTTTGGTGTCTAATATATGTCATAGGTTGTGATTTTTGATTGCCTTGTCAAGGTTTTTGGAACTATCCTAGAGGGATATTCATGTTGTGTCCTTGGGAGGGTTTGGTATTCAACTGTGTTGACATTTTAACATTTGGTTGTGGTCCTATAAGAAGGAGATAATGTTTACCTCCACCAAAGGATTTAGTGAGGTACCAATGAGAGGATATGATGAGGATGCACTCATGGTACTAGATGTAGTCATCAATGGAGGATTTGTATGGCTTGATGTTTCCCCCAAGGCATTTACCGAAATGGTAAATAGAGGATTGGCATAAATTTCCCACATTGCAGAGGACCTAAAGGTGGCTCTAGTTGATTGTGGCGATGTTGTGGATAGTGTAGGCAATGTGGCAGATTGTGTTCCTCTAATGGATGTAGCATTGATTGAATTGGAATTGTTTGCAATGTTGGCGATAGCAATCATGGTCGTTGTGACAATTTGTGAGGTAGCATCAAAAAAGGTATTTTTTGTGTTGTTTGGAGGTTGACTACTATTGGATATGTCATTCGGATTGGTGACATTAGGGTCAGGAGATGGCGGTCTCAAAGTATTAATGTCGAACCCACGAGGTAATTTATCTCCTTGACTTAAAAGTATGGCTAAATATTTGTCTATGTCATATAAGACAATTTGTTCTATGAAGTAAGCCGCCTCTGGATCTTGGGCTACTTCCTCTAGGTTTTCCTCTAGTAGTTTTCCATATTCATCCTTACATAAGAATGATTCAAAAGCATTGTTTATGAGGATGGTATGGTCATAATTGATTGAGTAGTTGTGTTGCTAAATGGGTCTTCAAAATTCCAATTTGGGTCATAAGTGGGATTGGTGACATTGGAATGAGAATCTTGTCCAAATTTTTCCATTTGTCTTTTCTTTCTTTGGAGTCTAGTTTCCACCATAAAAGGGAATTGATCAAATGAGAGTGATGAAATTGATGACTAAGTGAAAGGATGACACTAGCCTAGGTTTTTTTATTTTTGGATATAGGATGACAATGCAAGACTATGTTTTTGGATTTTCGATGAAGGACTTAAGCCAAAAATGAGGACTAAGTTTGAAAAATATTTGGAGAAAGGTTTGCCTAACCACTCTAAGCTTGACTGAACTGTCTCAATTTTATTATCAAAGGGGACTTGCTAAAGGGACTAAATGACAAGTGAGCCTACCTAACTAGACTGTTGAGTTGGAGGTTCTCACAAAAGGACAATGACTGAAAAGAGGAATAATGACAAACTCCCAAGATAACCTAAGTTTAAAAACAATGGTTTTTGTGAAGTGTGGAGATTTGGCCTAATCCAAAGTTTTCCAAGATAAAACCTAAGGAAAAATTTATGCTAAAAATGATGACTATGATGCCTAGGGAATGCAACTAAAATCTAGAGATTTTAAACCTATGGTTAAAATGAAAGCTAATGAATGTAAATGATGGATGTTTTGAGCAATTTCAATTCTGGTTTATGATAGAGACTTTCTAAAAAAGATGTTTGATAGTAGGCAAAGATGTCTAGACTTGAATTCTGGTTTGAGACAGTGTTTGGTTAGATATCAAGTGAATGCATCATTATAGGTAGCAAATGCGTTGCGGCATTGTAAATGTCCAATGCAGTGTAGTTTTACAAATGTAGCTTTTCGGATGTCAAATGCATTTCACGAAAGATGAATGCGATTTTCAAATAGATGCGGTTTAGTTTCTTGCAGATGCAACTCAGCTAATCAGATGCAACTTGGAATATTGAATTTGCAAACCTAACCCCGTTGATAGATAGTTGTAGTTTTTCATTTGGCAGTTGTGGCTCAAAGATACACATGCGACTGAAGATAACAGTTACGGCTTAGAAACTGGATTGGACTGAAAACTGTTGGCAGACACATGTGGCGTTTAACCTAACAATTGTGACTCTTCAAGATAGATGTGATTTTTAAAACAATAGTTGGGACTATGTTTGACAGTTGAAGTTTTCTGAAGATGTTTCAACTGACTCCCTTTTGATGATCAAGTTGTTTGATGAAAACAACAAAAACAAGCATAGAATACAATGTGTTTTCAGTTTGTATGTGATGAATCTATTTAAATCAGAGAACAATTACACCCTAGGTTGTGTTGGACAATATTTATTGAGTTCTTACTTGGATAAATCTAGCTATGCATATTCAAGGCGGATGACTAGTAGATTGACCCCACTGGCTCCCCTCCATGACACTCACTTATACGGGGCAGCCAAGCTACTATACCCATGAAACTCCCATGGCATACATCTCATATCCACACATGAATCGTAAATATGTAGGACAACTTCACAAGTCTCAACCTACTGCACTAGCAAATAGAAAGGATTTTGGCAAAAACTACAAAATGGATTTTAGTAAGGGAATTATGTTCGTGGGGCACCATCTAGTATGACGAGAGATCATTTTTTCCATTCTCGTTGGAATAGTGAGTGTAATTTCTGAGGTTTCCCCCAAAAATCCACTTTTATATACTGGCTGGAAGTTGCTTGGCTTTAGCGTGTTACCAGTCTGAGTTGTCTTGGGGTGAGTACTTTTTCCCACCAAGATAGGATCAATTTCTAGAGTCAGCGACTATTTCTCTTACACAGAGGATCAGACAAATACGCAAGGGGAGAGGATACTTTGATATACCAAATCGTGGGGTTCCAAACTAACATGAATAGGCAGGGAAAACATTTGGTTAATTTTTAAGCCCAAATGAAAATTTTGTATCTACTAGACAGAAAGATTTAAAACAAATCAATGTCTTCATAAGGTCCTGTACGCAAATGATTAGTAGTTTCGATTTTGTCTTCGACTTTCATCCTATAGAAAAAAGTTTATTTTTGTGATTTTCTCATTGGTCTTCTATGCTTCGTCCTACAAAAACTAAGTTATCCCCCTAAACACAGCTGCAAACAAAACATTAGCGAAAAAAAAACCAAACAAAAATGCCAAATCAAAATGCGAAAGTATGAAAGTTAATGAAAAAAATTCATTACTAGGAAGACGCAACTTTTGAACCCACCGATGCATCGCAGTTTTTGATAGGAAGATGTGGCTTTTATACCCATAAATGCATCATGAGGATGGATCACATGATTTAGCAAATGCGGTTCACTAGAACAGATGCGTCGTTTCGTCAAGCAAATGCAGTTTTCCATACATGTACCTAAAAAAAAAAAAAAACACCGAAAATCGTACAAAAACTATAGAAAATAAATAAATAAGTGTGTCAGGTTTACCAATGTATCGATGGGTTATTTTTATAGGTTAATGATTTAGCATGATTAGATTAAAATAAACCCAAAGAAGATTATGAAGAATAAAGAAATCATAAAACAAGAACATTTATACCAGATATCCGTCAAAGCTTCCATGACTCACCTTCATAACACCTCCTAGCTTGTAGTGCATGATTTTTTCCCTCAGATCTGTGTGAGCAAATTGACTATGTCATTGTCCTATGCAAGTTTTGAAGGATTTACAAGACTATGACAAATGAGTATGCTTAAAATGCAAGGTAAATAAAAGTGATTTCTAAATTGAAGTGGTGCAATAATAATCATAAAAGTGGTGTCCTAATTGTGAGCAAAATTGACTTATTATAAAAAAATACAATTTTGGATGGACGGATGAGATTAAAAACTGACAAAACCTAAAATCAGTGGATGAGATCTCATGTGACAATCCCTAATTAGGTTTAGGGAAAGATAATTAAATGAGTGGCCAAGATGTCATTTGATAAAATCAAATCAGCGGTCGAGAATAAATGTGACAATTTAGCCAAAAAGATAAAGATTTTAGAAAATCAAGAAAATAAGAGTTGAACTGAAAAGCGGACTTTTAGAAAATCAAGAATTTGCTCAATCACTTGATTTTTGGAAGAAGATCACCATTTTGAATTAAATTAATTCAAATTAATGTTTTTATGTGACAATAAATAATCTTTTTGAGATTATTTACTAAAATGAAGTGATAGTTAATAAAACAAAATCATTTTAAATAATTTCATTTATTTCAAATGAGAGAAATATGAAATTAGGTAATTAAATAATTAAAAATAATTATTTAATTTAGAGGATTATAACCAATAATTAAATAAATTAATAAATTCATTTAATTATGAGAATTAGTGACATATTAAATAAATAAAATTCATTTATTTAATATTGAGGAAGAATAAATTAATAGATTTATTTAATTGTAAGAAGACAATAGACAACTAGTGATGTATTGAATAAATAAATATAATTTATTTATTTAATAATCATGAAGAATACAATAGACATGACTTAATTAAATAATAATTAATTGCTTAATTAATAGTCGAATGTGGACCAAGGACATAATTAAATGTCGTAATTATGCTAGGACGAAAGTGGTAAAAGATAGAGCTTGTGGGCCTAGGTCATTTTTATGTGTTTACATTAGTCTCGCCTTTGTTTTCTAAAGCCCAACTTGGCAAAATGTAAGCCTAAGGTAAGGCGGGTTGGGTGTTGGACTGGATCACCCCTAAGTCACCAAAAAAAAAAAATTGAATTCCTAATGTTTTAGCTATTGTGCCCTCTTTATCAATTCCAAGCATCATGTGTGTCATTTTACTAAATAACAAGGTATATTGATCAACATCATTCATGTAATCATAAAATGCAATATTTTGTAACATTCATTTAATATATCTTGATAAATCTTAAATCCTAAAGATAGATCTTAAACATAAATGGGTTTAAATCGGGATGTGACAAAATGCACTATTGTTGTGGATTGTTTGGCAAAATATATTTTGATGTTAATCAAACTTAGAATATCAAAGATTGAGAGTCCTCATCTTATACTCAATGTTTAGAGTTTCCTCGGCTCCTTCACACTAATTTTTTTTTATCTTTTGAAATTAGCGGGTTTGTGAAACATCCATTTAAATTTGTATTCTTTGAATTTGAAAGACAACTATCAGGCTTCAAAAATCTTTTTGTGATTTTTTCTTAACTCTTAATCCATCTATATTTATCCATTTAAAATATAAAAAATGAGTTGATCCTTATATTTAGCTTGCTCTTTTTACAAGATTATTGTGTTGTGTTTCACCTGTGCCATGGACTCTTTTTTTTTTTGGATTTTGAGCAGCTCCTTGTGGCTATGCTTGTTTTTTTTGTTTTTTTAACTTGTTAGCTTTGACCTATTAAAAAGAAAAAGTTGTGTAAATTCTTTGTGTTGTGTTATCTTTATTATTTGTGAACATAGAATATATTCCCCTGCAAATAGGGGACAAGTTATTTGTTAAAGTTTCAAATCAGATCATCCAAGAGAAAAGATCAGAGAACCAAAATGTAATAAATGGTTTAGCTATAGCCATGCATTTCCAAATCTGATCGTTATTTAATTACAAGGTGGATTCAGAGAATAAATATGCAACCATTAATGTCACCACTTCTAGCAATGTCTATCCAGCCTACAAAACAACGCATTTATTAATTTATTAAAAATAAAAAATGTATTGCATTTTTATGTTTAATTAATTAATAAATAGGGTCAAATTGTCATTTCGTATGCTATTTAGGAATGAAGTAAAGTTATGGCTACAATAAGAACAAGTGTTCATGTAAGAAATTTATTGCAATAATATGTAAAGTCTCATTATCATGAAATTGAGCTATTTAGGAATGAAGTAAAGTTATGGCTACAATAAGAACAAGTGTTCATGTAAGAAATTTATTGCAATAATATGTAAAGTCTCATTATCATGAAATTGAGCTTTTAATAAATAGTAGTAAAAATATAAATATTTTTTTAGTGAATAATTTTATTTTTTTGGAAAATGTTTTATATCAAATTTACAAAATCATTTAGTTATTTAATAGAGGGTATGTGTTTTTAGGTTGAAATTTCTTTCTATAAGAATCAAGAATTGAGGGGTATCCATTCCACCAAAGTCATCTTATGATGTTTAGGTCTTCCACTTAGTAAGACATGATCTTTGATGAGCTGATTTAAAACATTTTTTCACCAACAGACCAAGAACCCACTGACTCAATAAATAATTTTAAGTAAATTTTTTTATATATTTAGTATTATTTATTATAAATTATTATATTCAACTATGTAATTTTTTTGCAAAATACGTAAATGGCATGCTCTGCTCGGAAAGTTTTCACGACCTCTGCGACCTCCCATTTGGATTTCTGCGAGCGCTCCTCTGTGACGGACCATGGCAAAGAGGTCTTTGGATGTGCGATGTCGGGAATTCCATGTCCTACAGCGGATTCAGTTGCTTCTCAATCTGTGTGAGGTCTTCCGCAGGGTGGGAGAGGTGGCTCTCTTCACTCTCCTGCTTCCATGCTAGATGACTCATGGCGTTTGGGCGATGGATGTCTGCATCTGGAAGATGGCGAAAAAGGTTTTAGAGAATGTCATCCTCACTCCGAGGTGGCTAGCATTAAGAATCTGGGTGATGGTGGCGTCGTTGGTTGTGACTCAAGGAAGAGTTTTGCGGATGCCCTTGCCTTGCGCCCCCATTCTTTGCGTAGTATTCACCATGGGGGAGTGGGTAACCTTGGCTTACGGGCTTCTAGTTTGTTCCCCGCCAAGCACAATTTTGATCCTCTAATGCTTCACGATGGTGCCTCATTGAGTCCTTCCTTTGCTGTTCATTAGTCGTCCTCTGCCTAGAGATCTGTCTAGATGACTTCGCTTGTGATAGAGGAAAATGTTTTGGTGGATCACGCTCTAATTTGTCGATTTACGAAGGTATGGCCTAAACTATGTGATCTTCTTTTATGGATTGATGTAAATTGGAAGGATTATCTCGAAGATGAAATTAGCATCTATTCATGCACAAAAGGGTTTTTAATCTTAGAATTTGAATCTATGGAAGACAAAGAAATAGTGCTCAACACTCGTCTGTGGTTCTTCTATGGTGATTGTTTATGCATGAAACCTTGGTTCCCCTAATTTGATCCACAAACAGAGACATTTTCAACAACATTCCTATGGGTTCTCTTACCCTACCTCCGCTTATAGTTCTAGGAAATTGGTTACCTAAAGGCGATCGACAATAGTCTAGGGAAATATCACAAGTCTCAAAAGAAACAATCAACTACGAAAATTTGACTTTTGCTCACTTGTGCGTTGAGATGGATGTCTCAAAAGGTCTTCCAATAGATATTTTTCTCAAAGTTGGAAAGACATGATGGTGCCAGCCAATAGATTATGAAAAGATTGCATTCGGTTGTAGAATTTTCTTTGCTACAGACCATGTTACTGCTCAGTGTGGAAAATACATGTTAGTATGTTTAGTTGATACATTTTTTTTGTGTTACAACACCCTTGGTGGCAAGGGCGTGCATTTATCTCTCTTTTTTTTTGGACTTTATATTATGGGAGCTGCCCCATTGGTGGAACTTAAATTTAAATAAAAGTAAAAAATACAATTTATTGTTTTCACATTCTTGATGTAAATGAATTGGAAAATGATGGTAAAATAGACAACTAAGGTGTATGGATAAAATATTATTTGTTTTAAAAACTTATGACTATTATTTTTATATGAATTCACACATATACTTCTATACACTATTGGTTTCATTCTAATCCAAATACAATTTTTTATAGAAGAAATAAATTTAAAATAAAAAATGTAAATATTTGATCATTTGTTTAAAATCCAAAATGATATGACCCTCCTTTTTTAGAGTAGCTACTCAATATGTTTTAGAATTTCAAACATAATAGCTCTAGTTATCTATGCCATTTTCATTGATAAAAAATATTTTGTTGTTTTTATAGATTCATGATGTAATTTAATGATATTTCTTGTAAGGGTGTGGACTAATACTTTAAATTTAGTTACTCAAAATGAGTCGGGGAATGCATCTAATTTCTTACTCCTATTGATAAATTTAATTGTTTTTCTTGGAATTAGACATGATGATTCAAACAAGTCACCATGTTAGTTGGGATTTAAATTGACGAGTGATATCATTCCCTATCAATATGAGTAAGCCTTGAAATTAGAACTTCATTCTTAGACTAATCAATTATATGATCCCTAAGTAACATTGAGTTGAACTCTTAGAAAAGTCAATTTAAGAAAGTAAAATTTGAAATCCATATTTCTACCTTCATTGAAATAATTTTATAAATAAAGAAGTTTCATTTCATTTTATAATAACACAAGTAGTTCGTCGAAATATAATATTTGTATTAGTATAATCCACTATACGATCATTGTCATAATGTGGTGAACCCTTAGGAAAGTAAAGAAAGCTTCATTTTATAAAATATTAAATTGTTTATTCTACCTTGGAATCTAGGATAACAATGTAGCTTTAAAATCTTGATCTAATCTTTATTTTGTCCTTGGTAGGTGAAGTAGCTTAGAAATTGATATTTTTTTATTTCCTATAATACAATCAATGTTTTACCCAATAGAATCAATATTTTTTTCACATATAGAGATTCTTGTTACTAAAATAGAGCTAGGTGTTTAAAATAGAGTAGAATTTAAATGTTTGGGTCATTATTATTTAACTCTTTCTCATATATCATAATTAAGATGTTATAAACCTACCATTTATCACATTTTCCATGTTCACATACCCTTAGACATCCCCCTATTCACTTATTTATTACTTTTGTTCTTTCACACATTTTCACGCACATGCTATCCATTATGGTTGAGCTCCTTTTCTTTGTCAAGATTAGTTCAGATTTATAAGACTAATCTTCTCGGCTCCCAAAATCATCCCACCTAATTTTAGTTTTTTAATTAAAACACCACTAACTTTTCTCCTTTATCCTTTTCACTTAAGAATAATGAAGTACAAATTTACATTATATGTTGTCATTTCCTTGTATTTAAACCTGTAGTATATGCATTCATCTTAGTCATGCATAATTAGAGAGCTATATTAGTAACCATTCACTTTAGAGACTCCAATTGGTGCACTAAAAGGAATCTAGTTCTACACACTCATTCTAAAGATATTTGCATGACTAGAGATTTTTATATTATATTATTTTTTAATTTTCAAGTATTGGTCGAGGAAGAAGCTCCTTGTGATGTGATGATAACCCTCTAGGGTATCAGAATTATCCTAATTTACAATAGAAAATAATAGTAATCATTATTATATGCTTGGTCATCAATACTAATAGTTATTATATGTGTCTCTAATACAAAAGCATCTATAATAATTGGCATTATTGGCCAAGCCTTATTTGAGTCACACTTCAAGGATGATCTACTACTTTCCAATTTCAGTGCTGATGAACACACACAATGTAAATTCAAACACATTAAAAGCATTCTTCAATAATAACAATATACATTTCCAACTCCACAAAATAAAATAAAAATTCTATTATAACAATATTTCAAACGTAGATGCTAACCACTACATATATAACTTGTTAGTACATGTCTTTGACAAGTATTATTGCAACTAGCATTGTTTAATTGTTTAATATTAATTGTACTTGTAAAATCAATTATATGTTAGATGTTTTCTATCTAATGCTAATATTTTTTTTATTAAGTTTATATACAAATTTTTAACAAAAATTATTCAAAAAATAAATTATCAACAATTTAATTGACTATAGAGTTTCAACTCTTATTCCAAACCTCATCTTATTATAGAAAAGTAATAATGATTGATATATAATTCTAATCTATCATTATACACACTATGAATATATTATAAATACAACTTATTTTATTAAATTGTAATAGATAAAATCAACAACTTTTAAATAAAATACAATGTAATAAATAAATTATAAATGAAACTTAACATTAACAACAATTGAAAATAATGAATATAAAAATAAATAATAGTGAATATTGATTTCCAACATTCAATTACGTTTTTCTTGAACCAAATTTCAAATAAAAAATATTTTAATTTAAAAAGTTATTTAAAAACTAAACTAATAATCTAGTCATTATTACGACAGTAACGAAAACTCATAGAAACTAAACTAATAAGCTAGTCAGTATTACAACAGTAATGAAAACTCCAGAAAGTCTCCTATTTGTATGGTGATCAATGCTTTACAACGCGAGTAATGATAACGACCATATATTACTCTAAAAGGCAAATTTATACGGATTAACTTTATTTTCATTTACATAATCATATCCCGTCATACACAACACTATCTTTTTTGATGAAACATGTTGTTTTGGTACGATGCATAATTTTGGAAGGGACTACATCAAAGCTACATAAATCAATTTTATAGTCATATTTTTGAATCTTAACTTTTTAAAATTCAAAAGTTAAATTTAATTCTTGTTAGCCTTTTCATTGGCATGTGTTTTGTTAATTTGTGGGTTTAGTTATATTTGAAGATGCTTGTTCATTCATTTGAAAAGATCTAGGTTTAGAAGGTTGGAATATGAAAAGAATATCTAGATTAAAAAGCTTAAAAGATAATATATTCTACTTTTAGAAATACTTGTGTCATCATCTTAAGTCCATTGTACACTTTCTTGTCTTAGATCTTTTACTTAGAATTATAAAGTTGGTCAAACTAGGGCTTTCACTAAAAAGAACTCTCAAGGGATTCATTTAATAAACCAAAGGAATATCATGCATGCTCTTAGGGTACTAATAAACACCTCTAATTTTATTTTATATATGGCAAACTTATATTTTTAATACCCCAACTACATACACTAATATAAACAAAATGCCTCCCTCTTTTCATCATGTAGATCTCATGTAACAATTTTTTGTTACATAAATATTTATCACCTTGTTATTTCTACTCTATCAACTAAGGGGGTTACTTACACCCACATGCAATTTTCTATACCAATCCTTTCCAAATGCACAAATCGATATCTAAAACTGTCAAATTTTATATAGTAATGATTGATTTATCATTTCTTGTTTTAGTTCCATTATATTCTCCAAAACTCCACAAATATACAAGTGTCATATTATCACAAGAAGTTTAAGAATCTTGAACAATCCAAATGGAAGATGTCTTCTATGGTCAGTTCATTGTACTTACATGCATTGACTGAAGATAACCATGCATCATTAAACACACAAATCACAGACCATGTCCAATAAATTATTACAAACATAATTTTACAAGTTAAGTATAACAAAGAATTAGTGACAGTGTATTTGGACTCGTATAGTGCATCAATAAAAGCATATGACAGAGTCCATAACTTGAAATAATCAACAAAGGAAGAGAAGAAAACCAAGAAGGATGCCAAGTACCACTGTCAAACTTTTGCTTATATCCAATGTCTCTCAATTAACACCTAAATGATGAATATTGGTATCATAACCATTGTTCAATGATATTGTAAATTGAACCATAACTTGTATAGACGAATGAAAAATGCAGATTATTGCAAGAAACATTGGTTGCAAATCATGATGTGCATCGGTTATGCAAGAATAAAGGTTAAGAAATCAACAAAAACCTTGTTCTTGTTTTTCGGGGGAAATGTAGAATCTTCGGATATTGGACCAAGATTCAAAAGAATCTCTGTAAAATTCCACTTGGAGGACTAAGACGCCCTTACTACATTATCTTTGTCCTGTCTTCGATTTTTGAAATCTCTGAATGTGATCCTGAGGCTTAATGCTTGCACTTCCTTCTTCTCAGATCTTAGGTACTAAAACTTCCATATCTAGCCTATATGTGATTTTTCGTGAAGATGACAACTTTGCTATGCAACTTTGCAAATTTACACTCCAAATCATTTTCAACCTAAATCTGCAAATATAGACACACAAAAGAGGGAAAAAAATTTGATTGTTAGTAAATGGGGGTTTTCCTTTGTCAAACCACTTGTTGGTAATTAAACCTTGAAAGGAAATAGAATAATGGAGGGAAATGATGAATGAACAAAGTGTGATGTTGCAACTCACCAAACCCTTATGAAATCTGAAAACTTGTGTGAGATGGCTAGTTTGAATGTAGATCTTGAAATCCTTGAATGTTTGATAGATCTTGACTTGCTTGAATCAAAACCCTACATCACAAGTGTTAGCTCAAAAAAACATATGGTGCAAGAATATCTTTGACATGATGCTTGAATTTTGATCATTGTTCCAAATGCTTGAATATTTTCTCTTGAATGCTCTTGATCTCATAAAATTTCCTTAGGAATGAATACTCTAATTCCTAGGATCAAAATGAGTGGAAGAACCTTGTATTTATACTTATCCATGCTTGGTATCCCAAAATTAGACAACAAGATGACAAATGAAATCATTAATTAAAAGAGGTTGAAACTTGCCAAGATTTGAAATTAAATCCCAAAAATAACATCCCAAAAATTAAATCCCAAACATAGGGCGTAGACTCCAAAAAGGGGCCTATTTAAGGCATATTTGAAATCAAGGTCCCAAGACCTTTGGGGGACAAAGATTCCCTAGGTGGCATCTTAGTCCTGACCCAAAAATCATGGACACACAGCGAGAATCATTAAATTATTATTTATCCTTTGATGTTTTTCGAGATTATCCATAAAAATATACAATTTATTAGGCTTGTAGATGCAAAATAGGACCAATTAAGATATAAATAAAGATTAATAAAACAAGGTGGGCCAAAAAAAGTATGAAAATGCAAGGGTATGCATTTTCCTACACTACAATAATCTATTGACTGAAGAGATTTTAGGGCCGCTCTTGAGAAGTTGAGGAAGGAGTGTGTTTGCAGTATGTGTAATGGGAAAATAACAATACAAAACTAGATGCAACAGGTAATAGAATGCATGGAATGAAAAAGGAATGTGCTCTGAAAACACTTGAGAAAAAGCAGACTGAAGTGAATGAGATAGATAATGTATTGTCTAAAGAGATTGTTCCTTCTCTTGAGAAGTTGAAGAAGGTGCATGTACATTATGTGTAATGGGAAAATGGTAATGTGCAAGTGGACAAACTCAAGAGGTTTTGTATTGCACATGAATATATGTAGGAAAAGAAAGTGAAAGATGATTCTATTAGTGCAATTGAACAAACGAATTAAAAGATTCTTGAACATAAGAATTCCATGGAATATAGAATTGAAAATATATGAAAAGGAGAAGGCAATATTAGATTTTAGTACAAAAAAGAGAATCAGTTGGGTGGAGACATGAACAAAAATCGGTTGCAAATCTACATAAAAGTATTGAAGACATTGAAAACTCTATCCAAGAAACAAATGGTGACGTCCTAAGAGTTGATGAGGGAGTAGCTGCTCCAAAATCATAAAGTAAAAGATATGAAAAAGAAGCTAGAAGATCATTAAAAGGAATACCAAGGGTTGTTAATAGGTAAGACTAGTGAGGATGAGGAAAAATATGTGGATGGTCAACTTGCAGATGCAAAATAAATAGTTGGTAGTGTTGAAACTGAAGAAAAACAACATTAGACTGCAATTAACCACTTAGAAAAGGAATTGAAAGATAAGAAGAATATTTTATCATCAAAAGAAAAGGAGGTTAATTAATGTTGTTGAGAAAGAGCGACAATATAAAAGAGAGGAAGTTGAGAAAATAACTTAGACAACAATGGAAGGTGTTACTTATGAAGGAGGGCACATGGAGAGATTAGAAAATGAGCATTTGCAAGAATCTCAAGGTGTTTAAAAGTTGAAGGTTGATATCATGCACCTCGAGGCTCATTTACTAAATTCAACTTACCAATAATGATCTTATAAGGCATATTCAAAGATCAAATGTGAAACATGTTGTTACACAACTTATAAAAGTTTAAATTACATGAATGGTAAATATTGAAGGTGGCTTTCATGACACTCATAATGTATAAATAACAAAAGGTTTTAACTATATTATTTTAACTATATTAATATTGTTTTGCAAAATTGTAGGTTGAAAACACTTAACAACCCATTTGGTTATTCACCCCTCTGCTCAATTAGGTTAGAATGCATGGGATGAAAAATAAATCTGCTCTAAAAACACTTGAAAAGAAGCAAACCAAAGTGAATGAGATAGATAATGTATTGATTGAAGAGATTGTTCTTGCTCTTAAGAAGTTGAGGAAAGTGCGTGTGCAATATGTGCAATGGGAAAATGGCAATGCAAAAGTAGATAAACTCAAGAGGTTTTTTATTGCACATGAACTTAATATTTTCATGCAACAAATACAACTTGAGAGGTGACGACACTCGCTTATGACACATGCCTAAACGTCCGTCAACGTCCACCCATCAGTCTTATCTCGCAATGATGTGATCTTATGGAATATGGGGTGTTATGTTATCATGCGGTTTTGTGAGAAGATTAGCTTCTCCCTACCATTTAATAACTGATTATTATATTTAAAATGCCTTAAAATCAAAAAGCATTTTACCCCGAAGAATCTTTACTTTACGACTCCACTGAGATTTATTTTAATGACATAAAATCAAATCAGCTTTGGATCTACAGCATATACTTGACCACCTTACAGGATATTGCTGCGAATCCCATCGTTGTTGTATGTACTCTGAATTGGTACAGGTCGGTCATTAGGCTTAATGTTACGCGTGACTTTTCTTAAATGTAAATAAAGTCATCCGTCCATTCAGTGGATCAGAAGCTGTTTCTCATAAATTAGCCTTTATCTAGAGAATATGTAAGGTTGTTTTGCACTATAAAGTAAAGAACTGAGCATCACGCCCGACAATATCGTACTCTGAAAATAGTGGATTTTTAACCTATTATATAGAATAACGCAGTTTGTCGCTGGTTTGTTTGTGTGGTGAAAATATATTTAAACTGGTTTAATCAATATATAAACTGTACTACGATGGATATTTTTTTTTAAGATCATGTGAGTTTTATGATTTCGGTGATATTTAAGCCCGGCCATAGATATTTGACCTAGTTTTTAGTAAGTAAATAGAAATGTTTAGGAGCAGTCCTTAACTTTTATACCAACAATAATTATAAAAGGAATGAAGATGGTTTAGGGTGTGGAATGTTATTGAGAATGGGAGGAAACAAATTGAAGTTGTTTTCTGTTGTGCTGGATTGCTTCGCTCCTGCACAGCGATCTGAACATAATATTGAGCTTCCAGAGCACATCACTGCTGTACAACAGCAACAAGAATATACAGAAGATTTTGAGGAAGGTGTGCACATAACTGTTCGAAGCTTGGCTGGTGGATCGCGCCAAGTTAAAAGCGTTAAATTCAGGTAAAATCTGATATTGTAATTGATTGTTAAAAGAATTTTTAGTATAAGATTGAGCAGTGATGATAGGAAGTGAATTGGGTGCAGTCGTGAACTGTTTGGCGAAAGGCAGGCGAGCTTGTGGTGGGAAGAAAATCGGGTGAGAGTGCATCAGTATTATGCTTCAACTGGGAATTGAGATGGATTTTCTTATTTGGTGTGTTCTTTGATAGTTGAGCTTCTCTGTGTACATTTAAAGGAAAGTTTTCTTAGCCCAGTTTGTTGTGGGGTAGTGGTGATGTCTAATGGCTGAGTTTAATTCTCTTGATCTACTTTGTTGTGAAATAGCTTTGAGATTTGGGTCTGCATAGCTACAGCTAAACCATTGATTTGTTTTGGTTCTCTTTATCTTTTCTCTTGGATGGGCTGACTGGAAACTTTGATGGTGTTATGCATGGGGCTGGTAAAACAAGAGCTGCATTGTAGCCTAGTGGTAGGGTGGTTCTGCATAAGTTGTGATGTTTATCATTCAGTTTTTTCGGTGTGTAGGACTTAGCTAATACATGTGTGGAGATGAGAGATGGACAAAAGTGGTAAATTGTACATTATCATTATAGAGAATTTTGAATTACTATTAAAGAAGTTTGAAAACTGAAAAAGAACCCTTGTCTGATTTGCTACTGGATGTGATCATGGGTGTCGCTTTGGTGGAACCGATCTGTCATCAGTTCAAACTTAGCATGAGATAATAGACAATTTTATTGTGAAAATTTAGATGTTTTTGGGGCCGCAAAATAGATTTCTTTATTTAATCAAAGAAAACATCGGAATACACACTGTATTCATAAAAGAAAAGAATTGGTAGAATATACAATATCATGTTAAACAAGAAACTCTAGAAAAAGAAGCGAAACAGTTGAAATATTGTTCAGTCTCGCAGTTCAACCCATGGGGTAATAAATTTTTAATATTTTTCATTGATTTTTTTAACAAAGCTGGCACTAGATGAAATTAGATTAAAATGAGACCACAAAAGAGTTAACCTTTAACCAAAAAAGTGTGTCAATTACAATCATTTTAATAGTAGAAGTCAAAATATTAAATTAATAATTTGCATGCTAAGCATTGAAACCTTTAAAATGCTCAAACCAACTACTAAGCAACTTGTACATAGTGTTTGCATGAACATAATTGTATCAATACAAGAATTTTTTACATTTATCAAAATTGGTATAATGTTTGGATGAGTTTCTTGTTTTATACATTCTACTCCAAAAAAATTATGGATTGATTATATTGATATCAAAAACAAGAGATATTCGTAGAATTATCATCAAATGCATCATTATTTCCTTAAAAAACAAGAATTGCAATGCAGTGGAGTTCCTTCCAAGTGCTAGTGGGGTGGTTTTGAGAAACTATAGATTGTCACCAAAAAAAATTAAAAAAGACCACAAATGCTTCTCACCTTTTCAATTGAGTTAGATACAATTACACAACTGTCTACAACTCTATCTGCATGGATGGTTCTATATTTATTATTTTGGCATTTCAAGGCAAGTTCATGCACCTAGAAAGTAGTGTCAGTTGCAATTGCACATGGTGAGAGTTAGAAACTAGTCCTCTTGAATATGATGTTTGTGATAATGTCAATATGGTGTTTCTATTCCTCTAACAGGGCTAGGTGAAGGATTAATTAGTATACTAATTTTACATACACAGAGTTCCATTAATTTCATTTGATGAATTATGGATTATGCTAAAAAAATTACACAACTAAAATCAAAGGCGCTATTATGGCCAATATCATAGACTATGCTTCTCTAGCAACAAGCTTTAGCTCTTGAAATTTTTGATACGTTCAACAGAGTCTTAAAATTATCTTTGATTTAGATGTCTCTCCTTTTAATTTTTTATTGTTTCAAGTATTTCCTATTATTAAAACATTTTCATTCCCTTTACATACCCTAATCTATGCAAGGTGATTGTAGTTGTAGATTATTTGCAAATTAAAAAAATTTACTTCCACCACTACAAAATTTTGATATACATTTTTGAACAATATGTCATTTGGATTTTTTCCGGCTATGATAAAAAAAAGTGAGTCATGGAAATTAAGATTTCATTTTTACAATTTATTTGTTTCATATTTTTTAAATTTCAATGACACGCCATTGAAATATTCCAAAAATCTTGATTTAGAGAGATTTCATTTTTTCATTTTTACAATTTCTCATATGAACTTTGATGTGAAAATCTGATTTGACTCAAGGTTTAAATTTGGGAGTCCAAAACAATACATGTAGGAATAATGCCTATAAAAGGAAACAATTATATTTTTCATAAAACTGGATCAGATTATTAAAATGATGATTCCCAATAAACAAATACAATCCTCCAATTGATTCTACTATAGAAACAATACAAATAAATATTATAAGGAGTGTACTACTTATCATATCATTTGACCAAGAGTATTATCAATGTTTCCAGAATTGAACCTCTGACCAAGTGGTTATATCATTGGTAGAAGAAGAATCATTAGTTGAGTCATTATTATTGACTGAAACATTAAGGTGTGAGTAGTCCTTTTGGATTTCACCTATGAAAATTAATATTATTGCAATTAAAATCTAAAATCCTCATTTCCAAATCCAAATTCTCAAAAGGCACACATAAAATTCAAAATAAAAATTAAACTAGAAAAGCCCTTACATTCTTTAGAGTAGAAACCCCAAGTCCATTTAATTGTATTCCCATATAGCTTGAGCAGTTGTACTGATATTTTAGTATAACATTGGACTTAAGAGTGTAGGTCCCAGCTCCACATACATTGTATGAACATGTTGAAAAATTCAAAGAAAAGTATATGCTAGTGCCAAATAAGTTTAGCATACTGTATATTAGTGTTGAAGAACACTATATTAGAGTTTCAAAGTAGGTTTTGAGCACACCAATATCAATATTAAAAGTAATTTTGGAGTTATTAACTATATATTGCATAACATTGTGTTGCATTTCCTTGGATAAGTTAGGGCAATAAAACTGGTTAAGAAGATAACTATAATTGAACTATTAATGTTTATGAGCATGGGACATGTTGATAAGTCCATTAAGTATTGAAGAAAGATTATCAAATTGAATTTAGTACCTATGATTCAATAGATCTAAAATTTTTGGAAGTAGTTGGAGTTTTGCATGCTTCAACATGAAACAACAATTCTCACACCATTTAATTATTTTGAATGGAAGCCAAAGATTTTGCTTTAGCTTAGAAATAGAGACTTGTATTAGATAGTAATGGAAGTAGAGATTGAACCAAATTCTATAGTTGAAAAATCCAAATATTTCAACTGCATGGACGAGGCCTTCGGTATCCATGTCTCCAGAATTGTTGTTTCATCTTGAAGCATGCAAAACTCCAAATGAGTTTTAGACTATGCTAGAGACTCTTTTTCAGAAGTAAGATGAGATGCAGGGTCACATCCTTGAAAATGAGCTCATCTCTTTAGATCTGAGAAAATTTGAGAATATTCAATACTTTTTCAAAAAGTTCAAGGCCTTATTACTCTAGCTAAAAGGATTTGAAATCGATAAATCCCAACAAGAAAGAACATTTATTATTTCTATTTTGTCAAAATTGGGTCTAGAGTATGTTGTCTTTGTCTCCACTTTTCACATAGTCAAGCTTACAATGGGAGCAACTTAGAAGATTCCCACACTCGATGCTTTTATTGAGTCCCTGATACATGAGCAAGATAAGCTCATAAAAATGGGTAAATTAAAAGATTCCAAAGCTCATGCCCTTGTTGTGCAAGCAAGTGGGAGGAACAATTCAAAACCCAATCAGCAATTCAAAGGAAAAGGGAAGAAGGAACCAGATCTAAGAAATGAAGACAATCTCAAACCTCCAGATGAATCTTCCAACTCGAAGGAAAAGAAGGAATAAAAGGGGAAATCAAAGTGTAGCTATTGCAAGCATGGTTACCATCTGGAATCATCATGCATGAAGAAGACCATTGACCTCATGGCCCAAACACTTCAACAAAATAATTTTGATAACTTTATTTTAGAAAGTGCCAAGAAGAAAAAGGATGACAAGGCACTAGAAACGAGAGGTAATGCACATGCATTAATTGCTATTCATTCTTGTCCAAATGCATGGATCATAGACTCTAGAGCTTCACACCACATGGCAGCCACAAAAGATACTCTATTATCCATAATACCATATGATGGCCCTCCTATTCTCACGGGAGATGACTCTCTAGTTGAGGCAACTGGAAAAGGGAGGGTAGAGCTTGGCATTGGAAGTTTTGAGAATTTCTTGCACATTCCAAAGCTCTATGTCAATCTTCTCTTTTTTTATCAAATGACACATACTAGCACCAAAGGAGAGTTGAATTCACCCCAAATGAAGTGAGCATATTTAAAAGCAAGACAACTCCAAAATTGTTATTGGTAAGGCAAATCATCAGTCTCACTTATACACTTTTTTCGAATTTGTTGCTAAATCAGATTCCACTTTACTTCTAACACATGCAAAAGATGAAAGTAGAATTTGGCATGAAATATTTGGTCATTTAAACTTTAGATACATGCAACAACTTCGAAAATAGGGGATGGTGAAAGGATTGCATACCATAGAATTTTCCAATGGAATATGTCAAGGTTGTGCTCTTGGAAAGCATCCACAAGAAAAGTTTTAGAAGGGGCATGCATGGAGAGCTTCTTCTCCTTTAGAGCTTGTTCATAGTGATCTTATGGGGCCATTTCTAGAACCTTCTATCATTCCAGCCAAATATGTGCTAACATTCATTGATGATTACACATGATACACATGGGTGTATTTTCTCAAATTCAAGTCTGAAGTGTTTGAGCATCTCAAGATTTTCAAAGCTCATGTAGAGTGTCGGTCTAGGAAAATGATCAAGATTCTCCATATAGATAATAGGGGGGGTATGTCAACAATGATGTCCAACATATTTGCGATGAAGTAGTAATATTCTACACAAACACCCCCGCTTAAGTGTAGCTGAGAGGAAGAATTGATCTTTGAAAGAGATGGCTAGTTGCATGTTACATGCAAGGTCACTTCCCTTCAAATTGTGGGCTGAAGTAATCAACTGTGCCTCATACATACATAACATATCTCCTCACAAATTTGTCATAGGAAAAACACCTTTTGAAGCATGGAGTGGCATGCAACCAGAAGTTACACATTTTTTCATATTTTTGGATCACCTGCATGGGCCCGCATTCCTGTAGACAAGATGAAGGCTTTGGAGCCTCAAAGCAAAGAATACATCTTTGTTGGATATCTAGATGGCATAAAGGGATAAAGATGTCTATATATTTCAACAAATAGACTCTTCATTGAGAGGAGTGTCTACTTTGATGAAATTCCCCTACAGACATGTCAAGATAAATAGGCCACCACCTCAATGCTTCCTCCTCTTACTAATTTCAGATATTTTTGAATTTGATTCAGAAGAATATGAGCATGCATGTGTCGATCCACATCCAATTCTTGATGAGGCTACCAGTGAAGATTTAGTATCCCTCGTGAGAAATCAAAGAACAAGGAGCTTAAGAGAGATAGATGATGCCCCACATGCACTCTGTGCTACTGAGCCCATTATGCCATTGCATGCCTATGTGACTCTAACATCCAACCCTCAAAATTATGCAAAATTTTTGAGGAATCCTTTTTGGGAAGCTTCCATGGAAGAGGAGTATAAATCCCTCATAGCGAGCCAAACTTGGGACTCGGTTCCACTTCCTTTTGGTCACAAACTTGTTAGATGTTAGTACATCTATAGGACAAAGAAAGCAAAAAATGGACATGTGAGTAGATACAAAGCAAGGCTAGTAGCAAAAGGCTTTCAACAAGTTCACGACATCAACTATGATGAGACTTTTACTCTACTGGAAAAATGGACTTCATTCGGATAGCTCTTGCCATTGCAACTGCAAGAAGGTGGGAGGTTCACCACATGGATGTGAAGAATGCATTTATTCATGGTGATCACGAAGAGGAAATTTAGATGGAGCAGCCACCAGGGTATGTAAAAAATTCATCCTTAGTATGCAGACTCAAGAAGTCACTCTATGACCTCAAGCAGGCACCTAGAGCATGGTATGCTAAAATGGACTCTTATCTATTGTCTCAAAATTTTATGCGATGCAAATCTGATCCAAATGTTTATATGATGAGAACATCTAGCTCTTTGTTGATCATAGTGCTCTATGTAGATGATCTACTAATAACATGTAGTTCAACCACAACCATTGCTGCAATTAAATCTTCTTTGCATGAAAGGTTTTCCATGACAGACATGGGTCTTCTACACTTTATCCTTGGACTTGAAATAAACCAAAATGAATAAGGAATCAAAGTTGCTCAATCCAAGTATGCAAGAGATATTCTAGTTCAGTTTCACATGATTGACTGCAAGCCATCAACCACAAATTTCTTATCGGGGGTAAAGCTTGAGGATGGCAAGGATACACCACTGGTTGATTGCACATAGTATCATCACCTTGTTGGGAGTCTTCTTTATCTCACTCACTCTTATCTGGATCTCTCATATGTAGTGGGGGTTGTTTCCAAATACATGCAGGAGCCACATGAGGTACATTGGAAAGCCGCTAAGCACATACTCTGATGTTTAGGGAACCATCAGCTATGGGATTCATTATTCAACATGTTGTATTTTGGATCTCATTGGTTACACTGATTCTGAATGGGCTGGCAATAACATTGATCATAAGTTCACTTCAAGATATTTTCTTAATTTTGGATCAGGCCCCATTTTTTGGTCAAGTAAGAAGTAATATTCCGTTGCTTTATCATCAGCAGAGGTTGAATGTAGAGGTGTAGTCAATGTTACCATTCAAACCATGTGGCTGCAAAACTTCCTAATTGAGCTCGATATCCTCTTTCATCATTCAACTATCATTTGGTGTGACAATCAGAGTACACTGAATTTTTGCAAAGATCTCATATAGCAGAAGCAGACCAAACACATCAAGATCCACATGCATCCATCCTTGGTTATGGTCTCTTTAGTTAGACTTAAAGGGGGTGTTAGCGCAAATTAGCAACTTCATGTGGATAACTCATGTTGTTTTATTTGACTGCAAGCTAACTAAGAAATCTCTCTGATTTTTCCTTAAATGCCCTTTCTTTTCTTTCTTAGATAAGTTTAATGCTTTATTGGATAAGCTTTCCTTCTTAAATAAACTTTTTGTTTTATTGCATAGACTAACTCTAGTTGAACTCCATGCTTTTTGTGAGAACTTGGATTATCTC
Source organism: Sequoiadendron giganteum (assembly GCA_007115665.2). Taxonomy (NCBI): domain Eukaryota; kingdom Viridiplantae; phylum Streptophyta; class Pinopsida; order Cupressales; family Cupressaceae; genus Sequoiadendron; species Sequoiadendron giganteum. The sequence goes on along the minus strand of CM021110.1, from coordinate 96,751,566 downwards.
ATGCTTTGCCTTGCTCTATATAAAGCAATGGCTCTTTGTATATTTTAAATTCATGCACTCTGAATTGCTATATAGAATACAATTTATTCTAGCATATTTTTTCTGTAATGCTTTCCTAATCTTTTATTGTGCAATTATATAATTTGCAATAGCTAGTATTCCCGAAATTCTCACACAGACATTAGTAGGAGACATTGAGTTGGCATCAACGCAAGTGTAATTTATGGTGCTTGAATAATATTATTCATTCATTAGCTATCGATTTTCATCAAGACGTGTGTATTAATTAAAAAGGTAAGATAAGACTGATAAGATTGTGACTTCTCAAACCATCGTCGCCTATGCAGATTTGAAGAAAAGTCTATCATATGATTTTTTTTTGGGGGGGCGGAGGAGGGGAGGGAGTTGTTAAAAACTCATAATTGGGAACAACGCATGGTTGAAAAGGAACATCATGGTAAAGCTTTGGTTGTTTCCATCCAGGGATGCATTGACATTTCACAAAGGGATATTTATTCATAGTCATGCAAGTTCCATTACCATAGTTGATAACATTGCAAAGATTAGTATCTGCATTGAATAAAACAAAACAACAATGAGATTCAAAAAACCTATCACATATACTTTGCGCTATCTAAATCTCAAAGGGGGGCATAGATTTGTTGCAAAACTCACAATTGAGAACAACACATGGTTGAAAAGGAACACCATGATAAAGCTCTAGCTATTTTCATCCTAGGTTACATTGACATTTCACAAAGGGATATTCATTCGTAGTCATGCAAGTTCCATTCCCATAGTCTGTAACATTGCAAAGATTAGTAGCTACATTGAATAAAATAAAACAACAATAAGATTCAAAAATCTATGTAAATCTCAAATCTGTGATTGATTTAATTCTCAATTTATGTTTATATAATAAACAAATTAAATTAATTCAAAGGCTGAGTGCATGGTAAAGAACGGGAGATTCTAGGTTCTAATCCTTGTGGAACCACAGAGCATACTCTGGTGTGTGCCCCCTATCCATCGCCTTCCCAGAGAATAACTGACATACTCTTGTGTCTTAATAGCTCCTATATTGTTGGGATTTCTCCCATCCCATCTGCCGCTCTTCACTTTGCTGTCCGCGGTCTTGCGGCCTCCTTTCTCTCAGTCTCCCACTTTACCGTGGTCAAGCTCTCCACTATTCGCGGTGTTGCGGTGGACTTGTTCTCCATCTACCATTTTTCCACTGTCTTTCCCTTCACAGTCATCGGTGTCATGGTGGCAGTTACCTGTGCTCACCTCGCCACCGCAGCTATGCCACCAGTCTCCTCCGGGTGCGCGGTTAACTGCCTGGCATTCCTTTCCTCACCACCGCGGTATCACGCTAACTGTTAACGCCTCCATCTTCGTCTGTCTCTGCCATCACCGCATCAACCGCGGTCTATCTCTTAACCTCTATGGTTTTGCGGCGGACCTCTTTCTGCTTTGTGAGTTTGTCAACCGTGGCCACCGTGCCCTCTCGATTTCCATCGGCGGTTGCGTGGTTGTCTTCATCCGATTGACATTTTGCTTTACTCTGTGCGATTGGTAGTGGAATCCACGTCTGCATAATAGGACGTATTGATTGGTTTTTGTGCTTTGTATAAGGACGAATTTTAAACCGTTTTGATCTGTATAAGGACTATTTTTGCTGGCATACGTTTATTGCCATTATCTGTTCTATTTTATGCCTTGGCTGTATATTTTTATATATGGACGGTCATACTTTGTAATGAGTGAGAGTGAAGAAAATTGTTGTGAACAGAGAGGAGGATAATGAAGAGAAAGAAATAGATGGATAGAGAGAAAAATACTCCAAAGAGCAGAGAGTGAAAAATAGATGATATCTGAAGATGGAAATGTGAAGAGCCGAAGCTCTATAGAAATGTATTTCTGAAATGAATGAAAATAAATTTCTGGGTTGGTGTATATGTGTTTAAGTTTCATAATTTAAGTATTTTTGTTTGTCTGTATGTCTTGCATGACTCCTCTCTACTGTGCTATTAGTTTAAGTAAGCCTTATCCTTTCCCACAAAGTGGTATCAGAGCTTAGTTGGTCAGTTTGACTGGTAGTAGAAATGTGTGGTGAATTTGTGTGAGGAAATCACTGTCTAGTCTGAGAAAGCCATAGAGTGTCTAGGATTGGTTTGTGTGAAAAAATCTGAGAAGTTTATCTGGGTATTAGAGATTTTGTGAAGAAGGTTAAGAAGGTAATAGGTTTTAAATGGAAATGTAGCCACAAGTGCTTTGTCTTTAAGGAAAGATGTTTGTGTTAAGAAATAGTTTTCATTTGAGTAAGAATCCATTCCTAGAGAGGAAGATATGAGAAAAGTTTGAATGTTTAAAAAAATTGAAGTCAATTTAGCTGAGAGGGAGATTTAGGTGTGTTTAACATCTGAGAAGAATGCTTGAAAGTTTATTGTTGAGAAAAGCCAGAAGAGCTGTATTTTGAAGAAAAAGAAAGAGATCATTGACAGAAGTGAAGCTAAGAAGAAGCCCACATGCAGAAGAAGGAACAAAACACCAGTTGTTTGAATAAACAAAGAGTTGCAGACCCAGCTGTTGAATTTCAGTCATGAGATTAAGAGGTAAGTTAAAACTTCCTTTACAAATGGGGAAAGTAGGGAAAAGAGTCAAGAAAGAGAATGAAAATATTTCATCTACAAAAGATGTTTTAGAGGAAGAGTTAATATTACTTAGAGATGAATTGGGTATTGTTAAAAAGAACAATGGGAGTTATTTTGAGAAAATAAAAGAGCAGTCTAAAGAAAAGTGTTTGTTGTTAGAAGAGAATGATGATTTAGAAAAAGAACTAAGAAGGGTTAAGGCTAGAAATGTAGAGCTAGAAGATAGGCTGAAGTCCTTTGAAGAGATTAAGAGGAGAAATGAGGAGTTTGAATAGAAAATGAAGTTGTTTGAAGAAATGGAGAAAAAGAATGAAGATTTGGGAAAACTCTTGAAAAGGGTAGAAGAAGAAAATAGTTTACAGTTGAAGGAAATCAAAAAATTGAAAGAAGAAAATGATAAATTTAGAGCTTGTAGAGATTGTGTGAAAATAAAATCCTCTGTTTGTGATGTCTCATGTGACACAACAGATTTGTGTTTTTCATTGGATAAATCAGATTCTATTAATAATGTTGATGATAAAGAGTGTAAAGATGAACATGATAAAGAATTTGCAAATATGGCTGTTTGTGATAAAGTGCTAAAATCTGCAAAAGATGCTGATTGTTTTGAAGAGAATGCAGGGTTAAAAATCATGAAAAGAATGGGTTACACAGGACAAGGTCTTGGTAAACATGAACAAGGAAGAACATAACCTATTGAGGTTGTAATGAGGCCGAAGAATGAAGGTCTCGGATATGATTCAGGAAAAAGAAATGCTGCTACAAGTGTAGGTAAGTTTGTCAAAGAAATGAAATGCAATGAGTGTTCACACTGTCATAGAAGAGGTCACATTAAGGAGAAGTGTTGGGATTTACATCCTTGCACGATTTGTGGTTCAAAAAATCACTGTGAGAGAATGTGCAGAAATAAAGTGTCAAAAAATGAATATGGTTCAAAAGTCATGAAGATGGACTGTGGATGGATTGATGATTTAGGTTGGAAAAAGCTAATTGGTATGTTCAAGAGATTGTACAAGTGTACATATGTGAAGGTCAATAAAAATTCTGAAAGGTATGAAAGTTCACCTAAAATGAAAAATGTTTGGAGAAAAAAAGAGTTGCAATCTGATAATCCACTTGCAAAAAGTGAAGATGAAAAACCCGGTTTGATGTTTTGAAAGTTTGAAGAAGTTGAAACTGCCATGCAGTAGAAAGGGTAAGATGAATGTGTTATTTTATTAATTTTTTTTTTAAATGAGAAACATTGCTGAAAGAACAGAAAAAGAAGTGCAGGGGAAGTCACGAGAACTTCTATGCTGGAATGAAGGATTTGTATATGTAAGGTAAAATAAGGAATCAGAAAAGTAGCTGAGGCTACCACTGCAAAAAGAAATTTTAAAAGAAAAAAAGTTTGGAATAGCAGCAACTGTCTAGGAAGCATTTGTTTGAGTGCATTGAAAAGAAGACATGGTATGAATATGAATAAAAAAAATAGAAGTTACAGCCAGAGCTGTTAAAGGTCATCATCAGAGTTGACTTGAATCTGAAGTTAGTCAAGGATATGGACAGAATCATAAGTGAATGAGAAAGTGAAATGAGAAGGAAGAAGACAAGATTCAGAAATCTGAAGAAGAGGTTTAAAAAAAATTAGTAACAGAGTATGGATGGAAGCAACCACTATGAAAAGTTTTTTTTTAAGAAGGTTGATGTTTTTGAATGAACTATTGAAACAAGAGTTTGGATAAAGAGGGAGAAACAATATAATGATTTGCAGAAGCATTCTGTGAGCATGAAAGAAATTGAGATAGAAATATGATTGGATTCCCTAGCACCAGAAAAGTGCCACTATGGGAAGTGATGATTAAAAGGATCTACAACCAGTTTGTGGTAAACTAAAACCACTCCATTAAATGTTTGAAGTTTCTACAACCAGTTTGTGGTAATCTAAAACCACCTCTTTGAAAGTTTTTTTTTTCAGTAAGTTAGTGGTAATTTGAAACCACCTCTTTGAGAGAATGAAGTAATCAGGCTGAAGACAACAAATGGAATAATGACAAAGAAATGATAGAACTGCACAAGCAGTGGCAATCAGAAGAAGGATGAGATGAGGGAAAAGAATGATAATAAGAATGAGAAAATTTGATGAGAAGAAAAACAACTAGTTCATGGTAAACTGAAACCACCTATTTGATAGTAGATAACAGCAAATGGAAAAACTTGCAAGAAAAATTGCAAATGATGGAAAATAGATGAAAGAGGTTGCAATCCTCGGAGAAGAACAAAGTATGAAAGTGAAAAGACAGATGCAATGGAGAATACAGATGAGAAAGTTCAGAATAATATTCAGATGCATGATGAGTGAATCCAGCCGTAGCTGATGAAGAAATTTGATGATGATCCTGAAGAGATCGTAGGCATCATGGAATGAAGCTGACAGAGAATCGGCACATGAAGATATTCCACATGGGAAATCAAAGTATGGAGATGATACATTTAAGGGGGAGTTCTTTTTGGATCGAGATGGATAGAGAAGCAGAATTTTTTTTGGAACTGGCTGGGCGTTCAAGCCTGCAGGAGTTGTGATAAAGGGGGAGTGTTGGGATTTCTCCCATCTCCCGCATTGGCCATTTGGGCCTCTTACCATTCAACCATGCCCTTGGTTTTTTCCGCTCACGGCATTGCGATGTCTACCGTGCAACCGCCGCTGATGAAGAAATTCGATGATGATCCTGAAGAGATCGTAGGCATCATGGAATGAAGCTGACAGAGAATCGGCACATGAAGATATTCCACATGGGAAATCAAAGTATGGAGATGATACATTTAAGGGGGAGTTCTTTTTGGATCGAGATGGATAGAGAAGCAGAATTTTTTTTGGAACTGGCTGGGCGTTCAAGCCTGCAGGAGTTGTGATAAAGGGGGAGTGTTGGGATTTCTCCCATCTCCCGCATTGGCCATTTGGG
>CM021110.1:96687347-96745870 GCA_007115665.2 Sequoiadendron giganteum | reverse complement strand
CAAAGGCTGAGTGCATGGTAAAGAACGGGAGATTCTAGGTTCTAATCCTTGTGGAACCACAGAGCATACTCTGGTGTGTGCCCCCTATCCATCGCCTTCCCAGAGAATAACTGACATACTCTTGTGTCTTAATAGCTCCTATATTGTTGGGATTTCTCCCATCCCATCTGCCGCTCTTCACTTTGCTGTCCGCGGTCTTGCGGCCTCCTTTCTCTCAGTCTCCCACTTTACCGTGGTCAAGCTCTCCACTATTCGCGGTGTTGCGGTGGACTTGTTCTCCATCTACCATTTTTCCACTGTCTTTCCCTTCACAGTCATCGGTGTCATGGTGGCAGTTACCTGTGCTCACCTCGCCACCGCAGCTATGCCACCAGTCTCCTCCGGGTGCGCGGTTAACTGCCTGGCATTCCTTTCCTCACCACCGCGGTATCACGCTAACTGTTAACGCCTCCATCTTCGTCTGTCTCTGCCATCACCGCATCAACCGCGGTCTATCTCTTAACCTCTATGGTTTTGCGGCGGACCTCTTTCTGCTTTGTGAGTTTGTCAACCGTGGCCACCGTGCCCTCTCGATTTCCATCGGCGGTTGCGTGGTTGTCTTCATCCGATTGACATTTTGCTTTACTCTGTGCGATTGGTAGTGGAATCCACGTCTGCATAATAGGACGTATTGATTGGTTTTTGTGCTTTGTATAAGGACGAATTTTAAACCGTTTTGATCTGTATAAGGACTATTTTTGCTGGCATACGTTTATTGCCATTATCTGTTCTATTTTATGCCTTGGCTGTATATTTTTATATATGGACGGTCATACTTTGTAATGAGTGAGAGTGAAGAAAATTGTTGTGAACAGAGAGGAGGATAATGAAGAGAAAGAAATAGATGGATAGAGAGAAAAATACTCCAAAGAGCAGAGAGTGAAAAATAGATGATATCTGAAGATGGAAATGTGAAGAGCCGAAGCTCTATAGAAATGTATTTCTGAAATGAATGAAAATAAATTTCTGGGTTGGTGTATATGTGTTTAAGTTTCATAATTTAAGTATTTTTGTTTGTCTGTATGTCTTGCATGACTCCTCTCTACTGTGCTATTAGTTTAAGTAAGCCTTATCCTTTCCCACAAAGTGGTATCAGAGCTTAGTTGGTCAGTTTGACTGGTAGTAGAAATGTGTGGTGAATTTGTGTGAGGAAATCACTGTCTAGTCTGAGAAAGCCATAGAGTGTCTAGGATTGGTTTGTGTGAAAAAATCTGAGAAGTTTATCTGGGTATTAGAGATTTTGTGAAGAAGGTTAAGAAGGTAATAGGTTTTAAATGGAAATGTAGCCACAAGTGCTTTGTCTTTAAGGAAAGATGTTTGTGTTAAGAAATAGTTTTCATTTGAGTAAGAATCCATTCCTAGAGAGGAAGATATGAGAAAAGTTTGAATGTTTAAAAAAATTGAAGTCAATTTAGCTGAGAGGGAGATTTAGGTGTGTTTAACATCTGAGAAGAATGCTTGAAAGTTTATTGTTGAGAAAAGCCAGAAGAGCTGTATTTTGAAGAAAAAGAAAGAGATCATTGACAGAAGTGAAGCTAAGAAGAAGCCCACATGCAGAAGAAGGAACAAAACACCAGTTGTTTGAATAAACAAAGAGTTGCAGACCCAGCTGTTGAATTTCAGTCATGAGATTAAGAGGTAAGTTAAAACTTCCTTTACAAATGGGGAAAGTAGGGAAAAGAGTCAAGAAAGAGAATGAAAATATTTCATCTACAAAAGATGTTTTAGAGGAAGAGTTAATATTACTTAGAGATGAATTGGGTATTGTTAAAAAGAACAATGGGAGTTATTTTGAGAAAATAAAAGAGCAGTCTAAAGAAAAGTGTTTGTTGTTAGAAGAGAATGATGATTTAGAAAAAGAACTAAGAAGGGTTAAGGCTAGAAATGTAGAGCTAGAAGATAGGCTGAAGTCCTTTGAAGAGATTAAGAGGAGAAATGAGGAGTTTGAATAGAAAATGAAGTTGTTTGAAGAAATGGAGAAAAAGAATGAAGATTTGGGAAAACTCTTGAAAAGGGTAGAAGAAGAAAATAGTTTACAGTTGAAGGAAATCAAAAAATTGAAAGAAGAAAATGATAAATTTAGAGCTTGTAGAGATTGTGTGAAAATAAAATCCTCTGTTTGTGATGTCTCATGTGACACAACAGATTTGTGTTTTTCATTGGATAAATCAGATTCTATTAATAATGTTGATGATAAAGAGTGTAAAGATGAACATGATAAAGAATTTGCAAATATGGCTGTTTGTGATAAAGTGCTAAAATCTGCAAAAGATGCTGATTGTTTTGAAGAGAATGCAGGGTTAAAAATCATGAAAAGAATGGGTTACACAGGACAAGGTCTTGGTAAACATGAACAAGGAAGAACATAACCTATTGAGGTTGTAATGAGGCCGAAGAATGAAGGTCTCGGATATGATTCAGGAAAAAGAAATGCTGCTACAAGTGTAGGTAAGTTTGTCAAAGAAATGAAATGCAATGAGTGTTCACACTGTCATAGAAGAGGTCACATTAAGGAGAAGTGTTGGGATTTACATCCTTGCACGATTTGTGGTTCAAAAAATCACTGTGAGAGAATGTGCAGAAATAAAGTGTCAAAAAATGAATATGGTTCAAAAGTCATGAAGATGGACTGTGGATGGATTGATGATTTAGGTTGGAAAAAGCTAATTGGTATGTTCAAGAGATTGTACAAGTGTACATATGTGAAGGTCAATAAAAATTCTGAAAGGTATGAAAGTTCACCTAAAATGAAAAATGTTTGGAGAAAAAAAGAGTTGCAATCTGATAATCCACTTGCAAAAAGTGAAGATGAAAAACCCGGTTTGATGTTTTGAAAGTTTGAAGAAGTTGAAACTGCCATGCAGTAGAAAGGGTAAGATGAATGTGTTATTTTATTAATTTTTTTTTTAAATGAGAAACATTGCTGAAAGAACAGAAAAAGAAGTGCAGGGGAAGTCACGAGAACTTCTATGCTGGAATGAAGGATTTGTATATGTAAGGTAAAATAAGGAATCAGAAAAGTAGCTGAGGCTACCACTGCAAAAAGAAATTTTAAAAGAAAAAAAGTTTGGAATAGCAGCAACTGTCTAGGAAGCATTTGTTTGAGTGCATTGAAAAGAAGACATGGTATGAATATGAATAAAAAAAATAGAAGTTACAGCCAGAGCTGTTAAAGGTCATCATCAGAGTTGACTTGAATCTGAAGTTAGTCAAGGATATGGACAGAATCATAAGTGAATGAGAAAGTGAAATGAGAAGGAAGAAGACAAGATTCAGAAATCTGAAGAAGAGGTTTAAAAAAAATTAGTAACAGAGTATGGATGGAAGCAACCACTATGAAAAGTTTTTTTTTAAGAAGGTTGATGTTTTTGAATGAACTATTGAAACAAGAGTTTGGATAAAGAGGGAGAAACAATATAATGATTTGCAGAAGCATTCTGTGAGCATGAAAGAAATTGAGATAGAAATATGATTGGATTCCCTAGCACCAGAAAAGTGCCACTATGGGAAGTGATGATTAAAAGGATCTACAACCAGTTTGTGGTAAACTAAAACCACTCCATTAAATGTTTGAAGTTTCTACAACCAGTTTGTGGTAATCTAAAACCACCTCTTTGAAAGTTTTTTTTTTCAGTAAGTTAGTGGTAATTTGAAACCACCTCTTTGAGAGAATGAAGTAATCAGGCTGAAGACAACAAATGGAATAATGACAAAGAAATGATAGAACTGCACAAGCAGTGGCAATCAGAAGAAGGATGAGATGAGGGAAAAGAATGATAATAAGAATGAGAAAATTTGATGAGAAGAAAAACAACTAGTTCATGGTAAACTGAAACCACCTATTTGATAGTAGATAACAGCAAATGGAAAAACTTGCAAGAAAAATTGCAAATGATGGAAAATAGATGAAAGAGGTTGCAATCCTCGGAGAAGAACAAAGTATGAAAGTGAAAAGACAGATGCAATGGAGAATACAGATGAGAAAGTTCAGAATAATATTCAGATGCATGATGAGTGAATCCAGCCGTAGCTGATGAAGAAATTTGATGATGATCCTGAAGAGATCGTAGGCATCATGGAATGAAGCTGACAGAGAATCGGCACATGAAGATATTCCACATGGGAAATCAAAGTATGGAGATGATACATTTAAGGGGGAGTTCTTTTTGGATCGAGATGGATAGAGAAGCGGAATTTTTTTTGGAACTGGCTGGGCGTTCAAGCCTGCAGGAGTTGTGATAAAGGGGGAGTGTTGGGATTTCTCCCATCTCCCGCATTGGCCATTTGGGCCTCTTACCATTCAACCATTCCCTTGGTTTTTGCCGCTCGCGGCATTGCAATGTCTACCGTGCAACCGCCGCTCTTCACTTTGTTGTTCGCGGTCTTGCGGCCTCCTTTCTCTTAGTCTTCCACTTTACTGTGGTCGAGCTCTCCACTATTCGCGGTGTTGCGGTGGACTTGTTCTCCATCTACCATTTTTCCATGGTCTTGCCCTTCACAGTCGTCGGTGTCACGGTGGTAGTTACCTATGCTCACCTCACCACCGCAGCTATGCTGCCGTCTCCTCTGGGTGCGCGGTTAACTGCCTGGCATTCCTTTCCTCACCACCGCGGTCTTCTGTTTAACCATGCGCGGTATCGTGCTAACTGTTAACGCCTCCATCTTCATCTGTCTCTACCGTCACCGCATCAACCGCGGTCTATCTCTTAACCTCTATGGTTTTGTGGTGGACCTCTTTCTGCTCTGTGAGTTTGTCAACCGTGGCCACCATGCCCTCTCGGTTTTCGTCGGCGGTTGCGCGGTTGTCTTCATCCGGTTGACTTTTTGTTTTACTCTATGCGATTGGTAGTGGAATCCACATCTGCATAATAGGACATATTGATTGGTTTTTGTGCTCTGTATAAGGACGAATTTTAAACCGTTTTGATCTATATAAGGACTATTTTTGCTGGCATACGTCTATTGCCATTATCTGTTCTATTTTATGCCTTGGCCGTATATTTTTATATATGGACGGTCATACTTTGTAATGAGTGAGAGTGAAGAAAATTGCTGTGAATAGAGAGGAGGATAATGAAGAGAAAGAAATAGACGGCTAGAGAGAAAAATGCTCCCAAGAGCAGAGAGTGAAAAATAGATGATATCTGAAGATGGAAATGTGAAGAGCCGAAGCTCTGTAGAAATGCGTTTCTGAAATGAATGAAAATAAATTTTTGGGTTGATGTATATGTGTTTAAGTTTCATAATTTAAGTATTTTTGTTTGTCTGTATGTCTTGCATGACTCCTCTCTGCTGTACTGTTAGTTTAAGTAAGCCTTATCCTTTCCCACATATATGGGGATTAGACCCTCGCTTCTGTCCCTTCTAACAAATATCGTGCCCCTGAGCGCTGGTATGCCCTTGTGAATGTCTCTTGCAAGAACAATCATAATATGAACAGATCTAAACCACCTCAGGCATATAAATATATAGCTTTAGAAAACTTCAAATTAGAAACAAATATTCAAAGCGTATTGATAGCAATTGTATAATGCATGCATGTGTTTTAAGCTCGAAACAACGCCACTGTAGGATTTAAAAGTTGTATTCAAGGTTAAACATACCAAATTTAACGCGATAGGTGGCTATGTAGAAGTAGCATTGAAGGAAATAGTACTGCAAGAGCACCACCCAGACTGTGCCCTGTGACAATGAACTTGGCATCCTTGTGTTCTTCCAGCAATTTTTGTAGTATTGGGTTTCAGATGAAATTAGACAACTTGTTTATTAGAATGATTTGGTAAGCCCATTACTTCAAGAAAACCAAAATGAATTCTCCCAATTGCCTCCATTTGTACAATGATATGTCAAAGTCAGTGTTCCAATCAGTTGCATCGAATGGTTATGTGCCTCTGAATGCAATCACCACCAATTCCAAGCACTTTTGCTTGAAAGTTTTTTCGAAACGGTTCTGTCCAGGTGGTTCCCTCCCACCACCAACTAATCTACTAACTACAAACCCAATTTGAGGGGCTCTAAGACCCCACCAGCCAAAAAGGCATATGTGTGCATTATTTTCTTCCACATACTATTCACATGCAGGACGCCTGTCTTCAAAACTCCTCGACTCAGTTAAAATATTGTAAAACATGCATCACTGTAACATGCACATGTGTAAGGTCCTTTCTCTTGCTTTGTAACGTTCAAGGGAGCCTCTTACAATCTGCAACAGCCTTGAAATTTATATGGTATACTACCTAGGAATGCATCTAGAGCCTCTAGGAATTTACAGAGCGCTGAGAAAAATTATTGAATATTTGAACTAAAAAAATGTGCATCTTCACTAACCAAACTAGCAAACATTGAATAAATCTTTAAAAACCTGAATTCTAATTGGCCATCGCAGCATGCATTAATCATTGTTTGCCATTTGAAGCCTCCGCAATAGTTCCCTAGCAGGAACTAAAAAGAATGCTCCATTTATAGATAGACTTCTAGGGTGATGCATGTATCGTGGGGTAGCTCTACAACTCCTTCTGAACTATACTTTGATGCTTATGCCACAATCATTATAGTCGTTGATACCATGCATTTTGAGGCATTTTACACATCAATTTATGATACAGTGGACTAATACAACCAGTAAATGATATCAACTTGCATTTGCATTTACAAGTTATAAGAAAATACGAACTGCTTTCAAATGATTTAACTAATTAAGAGCAATATATTAAAATTAGTATGCATTTATAATATGTTCCACAATTGAAATAGGATAAGCCAACATACACATATAAGAAAGAAAAATTTCATTATCATGAAGTTTAAAATGGTGTATGTTGTAGAAGCACTACTACTTTCATGTATAGAAAGTCTAGTTGTGCTTTTGCAAAGTCAAAGTCAAAGCCAAAGTGGAAACTTTTAAGCACAATATTTGACAGCAATCTAGTTTTGGTTATGGTATGATGGATGTCCATAAACTTTTCCAAAGATCTAGTCTTAAAAAACTAGAAGAATGTTAAAAAAAGGTTGTTGAGATGGACTTTACAGCTATTAATTACATTTTTTTGAAAATTTTGAAACCCTTTTATATAAGACTACATCTCTTTTAATTATTTTGTTAAATAATTTGTGTGTTTGTAAAATATAATGACCAAGTAATTTTTAACTCATGATTAATGCTTTCCATTGCTTATAAATTAGTTTTTAGAAAGTTTACAACTACTTTCATTTGTAAAGGTTTGCAATGTTTTTGAAAAGTTAAGCAGCATTTATAGGGTGCTGAACCCTTCACAAAGGGCCGAAAAGGCCAAAGGAAAACATAGTTCAAACAAAACTTGAACTATAGGCACAAACAGAAACAATTGACCAATAACTGTCAAAAAACAAAGAAATCAAACGACCCTAGAACTAGAGGGGTCCAGGCAAACACCACCAAACCTGGGTCAAGAAGCAACAACCGAAAGGGAGTGGTCCTTCCTCTTCCGAAGGACAACTAACCAAGGAGGCCCGGAGTCAAGAACCACCAGGGACAGGATCGACATCACTGAAGGCACCACAGGAGAGGAACAACCAAGCAAAGGAAGCGGATCACACAATAACCAAAGGTTTGCAATGTTAACATGCTCACTTTTTACATTATAGGAAATTTGGTGAATTATGATTGGATCTAGCATGAAACAATAGGTTGTTGAGAGAAAGATGGAGTTAAATAACATAAGATAAGTTGTTAATTTCTATACTAAAACCTTATGTGATAGGTAATACAAATATATATTAATTTTTGTTAAATATTATTGTTGCAAGTGTCTTGGTGGAGATGTATGAAAAATATAAAATAATACCTAAGGCATGTGAATTGTTTGATAAAATAACATCTAAATAATTTTAAGGATGATATATTTGTTATTTTTTAATGGTGCTATAGTTTTGAATTTGAGTAATGAGAATCTAGTTAGACAACCTTTATATTGTAACTTCATGTATAATGGAAATTACTAAACCTTTTTTTATCTATTTATAAATGGTAATACTATATCTTCATGTGGTACATGGTTTTTAATGGCTCATGTGGAGCTCTTGGATTTAATTATCATGTTGGCTTGTGGTAAATTAATTAGGCATATTCTTTATCACATTAGAGAGGGTTCCTTAGAGTTTTTGGCGTGGCTATTTTAGATATTCCTTATTGTGCTACAAAGTTAGATGGTAAACACAGTTTGACTTTGATCCATGAACTATTGACAATTAGTAAATTCTATTGCAACCATCATAAAACTAGTTATCTAGTTCTTGTTAATATATCATTTGAATATGTTAAGTTTCTTGTAAAAATGTTCCCACACTTATATTATTACAGTCAACCATCAAAAATTAATTCCTTAGCTAGTGATTTCTACTAGTAAGTGTACTTTTGCAACAATAGTAATTTACTATTAGTTATTCATAATGTTGAAAAGGGCTATGCCCTTTATCTAATAGAGCCCAATTGAGTTTCCCACCCTATTTTAACAACCAACAATATTTTAGTTATGGTGTAAGAAATATATTGATTGAAAATGACAATAGATAGCTTTAGCAAATATTTATTTGAATATAAGATTTTGAAAGTCTATTACAAGCATAGTCTTTAAGAAAGTTGATATGGAAACAAAATACAATTGATGATTCATTGGAAGGTAACTATGGCTCATGCAATGCTTCTATATTTAAACTATAATTTTATTTTATCCCAAAAAAATTACTACAACATAACAACTATCTTTATGTCATGCTTCTCCGTGCAATAGTATGCATAATTCTTTATTTTTATTTTTTGAGATATATATACTTGTGATTATTACTAGGTTTAATCAAATTTCCTATACCAAAGTTCTTATTCATGTCCCCCAAATTCTAGTTTGACATTTTCTCCAAAATTTTGGTACATTTATATTTCTAGAAAGTGTACTTTATGTATGATTATTTCTCTAAAGTATTTATAATATGGTTATCAAGATTCATTTCACTCTATCTATGGTGGAAGTCTAGTTGTAAGAACTTAAAGAAAAAAAATTGTTCCGTTTTAGTGGAAGAGATCATTACAATTTGACAAATTTTTAATTATGTTAATATTATCCTCTTTTAATTTAAATATCTACTTCCCACTTTTCTTAAGGATGCATGTTTGACCATATACTATGGTTTGGTAGAGGGTTAAAATAGTTATCATATATTCAAGGTGAGAAAAATTTATCTAATCATAAACATCTCTATTTTGTGTTCTGTGTGAAAGTTGAAACTCTTGGAGTGGTAATTGTACTATAGTTATGCTCAAATCTACACCTAAAACTTGCACTTGGATGCACATCTACACCAACAACTCTCAAGCAAGCAAGTTATAAAATTCATTGGCTATTGTAAGTACTATAATTAAAGTGGATTTTTGGCTTGATACCCACTAGCATAAACCCCTTTGTTAAAAGGAGGCATTATTATATTGAGGAAGGAAAGTTATATTCAAGTAAAATATTGAACTCTAAGAGAGATCAAATTATCTTTGGTGTATAAATTTATGATCTTTAAATTTATTGATAATAATTTTCTCATGATATTTAAAGGGTTTGATTATTATTGTATATTAAATTACTCAATAATTTTGATGTGTAAATAAAAGTATGGGCTCTATGATGTGTGAAATAATGAACATATAGTAAAATACCAAACAATATCTTAGATAAATATATATTTTGGAAGATTGAAAACATGATCTAGCTTATTATCATTCAGTTAGTATGAGAAAATAATATGAGGATGGTGCAACAATATTTTTTTCACAATTTCTTTAGGTCTAAAAGTAAAAATGTCTAGGTAATTATTGAAAATGGATTGTACATTTTTATTTATAATTTTCATTTTTTCAGATGAAGAAATTAATAAGGACAAGATTTAAATTGTTTTACTAATGAATAACAAATTTCCATGGCGTATTTTATTTCTCTCTATTTTCATCATATACAAATTAATACCTTTTAATCTTTAATTTTGTATACTTTAAATTAAAATAAATAACGAATTGAGCATGCTTAAATGATCGAGCTAATCAAGTTTTGTATACATAGGTCCTATAAGTCATACCCACTACCTTATACCCACATTACCACTTTTGATCTTACTAATTACAAATAATGACTATGCTTCTGTAAAAAAATATTTTTGTGCATGCATACCCTATAACAAAAAACAAAACTTACCAAAGGGAGAGTAGCAATGAATTTATTTTAAATTATATCCAAAGGTCAAGTATTATAATCTAGAAGTGTTTGTACAAAAAAGAGATTTATTATTTACAAAAACTATAAAAAATACTAAACATATTAGTCTTATAATTTTATATCATCAATTTCCATTGCTAAAATTTTAACCAAAAAAAAAGAATTGTGAAATGGCTAATTAAAAAATTAAACTAATTGTAGAGATCAAAATTAAGTGAAAATTAATTTAAAATAATCAAAATTTCCAATGTGCAGAGAGAAACACAAGAACAACCGATAAAACACAATGAAAATGAGTAATAAGAATACATTTCAAGGGATACCTAGTATAGGGAAAGAAAGAGCAACTACAAGTAGCAAAGAGTTTTAAAATTTGAAGTGCCTCACATGTTCGACAAAAAAATTCCCACCCCAATATTTTGTGTTGAAACATGATATTACTTTCAATTATTTTTAAAAATAGACTTATCAAATCATATGTGTAAGCATTGAAATTATGTTTTATTAAATTTCCAATGGCTTTATGTTAAATTGTAAGTATGGATATCTTTCATATACAATTAAAGCATGTAACATAGTTCATGTATGCATGAAAGAGTAAGATAAAAATATTAAATGTAATGGTAGATCAAAGTGAACATCATTAAATAAGGAAAGGGTAGTGTGATATAGAGGATGAAACCATAATAGGTAAATGTAGCAAGGATTATACAAAAAGTAACATGTAAAGAAGCAACGAAATAACATAAGTGAGCCCCTCTTTTGGGCTGAAATAAGAAAATATAGCCAAACATATCTAAAGTCACATTGATTCATATTGAAAATATGGACAAAGGTATACAAAAGCTAGAATAATAAACGAATAATTTACGAGCCACCTCCTCCATTCGAATATGTATCATACATATTTATATGATTTTCATATCCTATTATTTAGGATACAATAATCCTAAATAGATAGTGTGGACATCAAAATCTGCAAATGGTTAGCATGATTCTAATATCCTCATAGAATAATACAACATTCTTCAAAATAAATGACAAAACTAATCTAAGCATGCAAAGAAGACATGAAGTATATCTATTATATGGTGGATTGGTGCTCTTTGAATATGTGAAAGAGCCCTTTCCCAATCCTTGATAAGCAAGATAGCCAAGATGATGAGATAGACAATGAGATGCTATGAGCTCAAGTTGCCTATAGTTTAGATGCTTTCAAATGTGGATGATGAAGAGCAAGATTGATTCTCAAATGAAGAGAGTAACCTTGCATCAAGATGTGTTCACAAATTGTGTTGTTGTGATGAGCAAGATTAGTTCTCTTATGTGGAGAGTAACCTTGCATGAAAAAGTGTTGTTTTGAATGAGAGAAGATGCATTACATTTATAGGAGAACTTGAGAGAAGAGAGGCAAAGATTAGGCAATGTGGGACTAAATACCATCCAATAGGATATAAACACTTGTCATAATGGGATTGGAGGAGGAATGAGCACATTTTGGTCAATGTGCATGTTTGAATTGTGAATTTGAAAGTTGGGGGGAGAGAAGAGTGGAGTTAATGTCACTTGGCTCAATGCACAAGTACATGTAAGAGGTCTTCAATGCCGTGTTGGAAGTACCCATCCACTTGCATTTTTGAATTCAAATTTGAGAGAATATTCCTTTTTGATGCTTTGTGAGGGAAAATAGAGAATTAAATAACTCAAAGTATTTGATTTATTGTGCAACTTGCATTCTCTAGAGGATTTTAATGAGAGGGATTAAGTTAATCATGGATTTGATTAATTTAATGAAGAATTAGGTGATTTGACAATTTAGACTTAAATAGATGAATTAATTTAAATCAGAATTGAGAGGAAATGATTTATTAAATAAATGATTTGATTTATTTAATCAAGAAGGAATATGTTAGATTAAATCAAATAAGGTTTAAATTTATTTAATTTAATAGGAGGACTTTAGAGATTTAATTTAAATAAAATGAATTATTTAAATGAACAGAGAAAGATGATTAATTAAATTAAATTGATTAAATTAATCACCAGAGGAGAAAGAGCTAATTAAATAAATAATGATTTATTTAATTAAGGGATGAAAGGTGTTGATAAGCTGAGAATATGGTTCAAGATGAAATGATGTTAGCAGGATCAGAATCAGGTGCATGTATATTTTCCATGTCTACATTTTGCCCCTCTTTGAAGCAATGTACTTGTTGCATTGATTCAAAGAATAAACTGTTGTGATCAAAGTTCAAAATTTCTTGATTTTTTCAGATGCCCCATTGTTGCCCCAGTGAAAGGATTATGCTGGTATATTGCCCCCTCGAGAGATCGAGTGGAAATGTATGATTTTCTGATCGAGATCACGATAAAATGTGAGAGGAGTGGTTCTATTGATCAGAGGACATAAGTTAATTCTTTAATGTAGAAAATTCTGATGATGTATAGACAGTCATCGGCCATGGGTAGCCTCATGTATATTTTGATACAACACATTGATTTTAGATAGAAATGTTAGTAAAGATAGAATAATAAGAGGAATAAGATGGATGGAAGGAGGATCCACACAATTTCACATTATTACCGATGATGATGATGTATTGCTAGGAATTGGGATTTTCAAAAGGCCAATTACTTTATGTTTGATAACACACATAGGTACAATGCATCAAGGTATAAAGGACCAGGATGGCATTCTACCTAGTGTGATGGACTCTGACTCGACAATTAGATAGGAGTGCTCTTGTTCACACTTGACATACAGAAACCTTGATAGGACGAACCCAACAAAGCAAGTATTCACCAAGTTATTTTACAAGAAAATCCAACAAGCACAACAGATAAAAAAGATAAGGATCATTGCCCCTTCCTTTCTCTCTAAACTTGTTTTGTTTAGGCATCATCAAGAGGTCCTTGGAATGAGTGCAAATTAAGATAAGTCTAAACAAGACCAAAATAAAGTAATCAAACAAGCTAATGTTCTTCGTATCGCTAGCCAAGACTAACTACTGTGAGGGGTACGTGATGCTTATGTCCATCACAGGAAAGCTTCATCCTAGGACATGTAGTGATTAGGGTTTTGATGGGATTGATTTGGGTGATAAGCTATTGATACTCTGAATTGACCAACTTGCTTGCTTACTGACTTAGGCTTCTGAGACTTCTAATGATTAGGCATTCACTTTAGAACCTGCTAAACTTGTTTTTGACTGATTCACCAAAGGGTGAAGGTGATGATTGATTTTATTATGAGTGATGACAATCACGAGTGAAAGCGAGATGAAATGGATGCACCATTTTGGGTTTTTTCGATATTTTGAGGTTGTTTTTGGTATTTTCACATTTTTCAATGTTTTTGGTATTTTCAAGATTTAGAACGAACAGACCAACTTAAAGACCTATCCTAGGGGTCTCGGGAGCTGATCCGTAGATTATCCTTGCCTACGTTATATATGTAGACACCACATAGTTCGACTAACAACAAACTTGACTTAATGATAAGATGGACAACGGATTGCCATTTTATTACTTAAAGGACTGACTTAAGATGCAGACTGGATGGGAAAATGGATTGCCAATGTGAGAGATGCCTAAAGGACCGACCCTAACTATAGAGTAGATGGGAAAATGGATTGCTAATGTGAGAGACGCCTAAGGATTGACCCTAATTGTCTCGGGGGATGATCAAAGATCAACCTTGCCTATGTTCAAGCTTAGAGATGATGTAGTTCGACAAGGTGAAATACTAACAAGACTTAATGATGTTTTTTGAAGATTTTCCGATATTTTGACATGTTTTTAGATTTTGGATGATTTTTTTGAATGTTTTTTAATGTTTTTGAATTTTTCGCATGATTTTGACAATTAGAATATGATATGCATGATGATATTAGTGCTTTGTTTGGGATTTTGTTGAAAACCAAGCTTAATGTTGATCAATTGGATTGATGGATTGATAGTTTGACTAAGTGTGTTAAGTCAAACACAAGTTATAATGCACTTGTAAACTCTAGGAAGTTGTGTTATCCTAGAATAAACTCGTACAAAAAGGATAATTTCACTAGGTGTATTAAGCCAAACGGGGAGATTATGGATTTAATAATTTGGCTAAATGTGTTAAGCCAAACAAGATGATAATGAACTTGTAAACCCAAGGAAGTTGTCTTATCCTAGAGTAAACTCATGCACAAGATGATAGTTTGACTAAGTGTGTTAAGTCAAACAAGGTGATAATTGATTGGATTCAATTGATCAAGATTGATGAAGCTTGATTTTGAACATAATTGTTTTGATGATTTGATATGATGCTGACGTGCGCATTAGATGTGACTGATATGAATTGTTCAAATTGATGTTCAATGCTAGATAAAGCTTGATAAGGAATGTCTTCCTGTCAAAATATGCCATGGGCTAGTGATTTGGATTTTTGGATAACAAATGCTTTAATCAATTTGATTTCATGTTTGCCAATGTTCGGAGCACCACATAAGTTGGATGATATAGATCACGATTCATTCCCGAAGCAAGATGTAATTATCTACCCCCAGTGTCTAGCAATGTTTGAATGGCCATGGGTAGATTCTTGGATAGAATGGATAAATGGATTATCTTGTGATAAGATAAGGGTGTTCAAAATAGAGGATTCTTAGTTGGATAATGCTTCAAGGCTCATATAACATTGGGATACGATGGGATCAATGAAAATGACCCATGTCAAGATGTTTACCATAAACAAGTGTAAAGTGTGCTCCAAAATTTTATCAAGATCAAGGTAACTTGGACCTTGGTTACAGATGGATAAAATTGGGTTGGATAAATGGTTCATGGATGAACGAATGATATGGATGGAATGCTAGCTTTATTATGGATGTGATAAGATTCTTTCTCTTGAACTAGCGCATGTAGATGCTTGATTCTACACATGACGCCTGTTTGCCAGGTTTTCATCATGGTACCTATCCAAAGCGCCACCAAAATGGTTTTCACTAGAGGACGATTTTTTCTCTTTACTATTTTCAATCCTTTTTCTGATTTTTTTTTTGGATTTTTATATTTCTGGATTTTCTATTGTCATCGAGATGCCTGTTTTCTAGGTTTTCATCAAGGTGACCATTGTTTCAGGACATTTTTCAGATTTTTTATTGTATTTTTTGAGAGATTTTAAGATGATGCTGAACCACTTGGTGGTGCTAATGTTGATGCTTTTGTCACAACATGCCATCGGTATCCTCCTTGAAGAAGTTGCTTTGCCAAGATACGTGCACTTGAAATTTTTTTTTGAGATTCTTGATCTGCTTGGCTGATATCGGAGTTAACTTTGCCTTTGTGAGCACATCGCGATAGAGTGCCTTCTGAATCATTATGATGAAGGGTCATTGCCAACACATGGTCAATGTGAGAATTGGATATTATGCATGAAGGAACAAATGGTGTGTGTTTATGTATAAAAGATGGATTAGTTGATAGTTTGGAACCTTTGACTCTCCAAACTTGGGAAGATGAGCAATAATGAGTGGATATGGAAGTGTGCATGGAATTAGGACCAACTGCTTGATACACTTTGTATGTCATTTGAGAAGCCTGTTTTCGCTTTTGTGGACATATTTGATGGATACTTGCCCCTTTTTGATTTTTCCCCATAGTTTCTTTGACTAATGGAGTTTGATAGGGATAATCATTCTTTGTATTCTTTGGTATCCATATGTATTTGATTTTCCCTTTGTGCTTCGCTATTTTTTCTTTGATGACGTTCTTCATGCTTTGATTCAAGTCTTTCTTTTTATGTTGGTCCCAATTTGTGGATGGGATGATGGGTGGATGAAGATTCATGATACGATGGGTTATAGTATTGGCATCGGTTTCATCATAAGGATTTTTCGTGCTCCCTTTGTTGATGTTTGCTTGAGACGAAGTTGCCCCCAGTTTTGTGGAAGTATCACTACTATGTTTATATTATTTGGTTGTTGAATAAACAAGGCCTTGATAATTAGGATTACCAATAATCTGCACTGGTTCTAGGATACTCTATTCATGTACGCCTAATCCCTTACCTTGATAACTCATCTGCTCAAAAATCTTATGTCCAATAGGATATGATGTACCTTGGAAACAAGGTGCTAATCCTTCTCTACTCTGTGGTGGATCTTCAAAAGTGAAAGCTTCCTTATTGATGAGGTAGCTTTCCCTAAAAAAGGTAAGTGATCCAACTTTATAAGTGATAGGATCCTCCGCATGTGGGATAAATTCCTGATTGATATCCTTAGCTTGTTCTTGTGAAATATCAGATTGTAGTGCTTCTTCAAGGATTTTTGATGCTTCACTATCCTTGTAAAATTCCTCCTCATGATTCATTCTTGATATGCTTTCACATGATGTTTCTGATTTGCAACTTGTGTAGAAGCCTTCTTCATGATTTTTTTGTGATATATCTCTGCATTTATCTATATCTTGATTATGTGTACAAACGTTAAGAGTATGAGACTCTTGGTTTGAATAAAGATCATCTACGTATCCATCCAAAAGAAATCATCTCATGGGTAGATGGACGAGTGTGTGCTATATGGATATGATCATTATTTGTGACATCTTGTATAGATAAAAGAGTGCCCATTAGATCATTGTAGTATCTTGGAGATACGAATTCTTGATCTTGACTAGTTTTAGAATTACTTTCAATATGCTTTGGATCAAGTTCTTGACATGGGTTGATTTCAAAGGATGGATTGCTTAGAAGGGATTCTTGGACATCATCCTTAGGCATGGGAAGTGGATTAATATCCACTTGTTCTCTGAATGGATTTGGATCAAATGGTGAGTTAAGGATTTCTTCAATATCTGCTACCATGAGGTCAAAAGATGTCAATATGTCCTGGAAAGGACCTTTGCTAGACTTAAGTGAAAGATGTCGATCACGCTTTGGGGAAAAATATAGAGATATGTCCTCTAATTCGTTAGGTGATGTAGAGACACTTTCAACATGATCATTAGTTGAAGGATCACAAATTATAGGATCAAATAATGTTAACCCTCCTTTGAATATATCATTGTTGGACATCGTTGGTGAGTTTTGATCATGATTGAAAAATGGCTTTTGGGGTGTGTTGATTTGATCGTCGGATGATGTGGAAACATCTTCAAGGTGCTTATTGATAGATTGATCTTGATTTTTTATTTCAAGAATTGTGGCGGGAATCTGTTGCAAGCTTTGTTGAGCGAGTAATGCTTGTGTTTGTTGCTGAGCCAACAATGCTTGTTGTTGGTTGTTTCGTTGTTGTGTCAACAAAGCTTTTTGTTGGGCTTGCAATTGAGCTTGGTATTGTGCTTGTGCTTGTGCTTGCTGAGCTTGGAATTGCACGCGTGCTTGAGCGTGTGCTTTTTGGATTACTTGTGCCATCTGAGCATCATGTGCAGCTTGTTGGTTTTGGAGTGCCTTTTTGTGAGAAGCTTCTTGAGCAGCTTGCAACATGATGGAGAATGAATTGGTCATGTTGTGTTTTGGCGGTGGTGGTGGTGGTGGGTTGGGGATGGTGGTGATTGTTGGGATTTCTTAAATGGTTACCACCTAGTGTTGTGATACCAATGGAAAAATGGGATGATTTGGTATGATGTTTTGATTTGGAATTATAGGTTGAATTTGAACATTTTTCTAGTTGGGAATCATATTGGCTTGATTTAGGTAACTTTCATTTTGCATGGTGTTACCTTCACTTGGATCAATATATGGAGTTGCCAATATACTGCTAGGATTTTCAACAACATTAGGGGGATTTGCAAACATGGCTACCCCAAAGTTCACCAAGTATGGATTTGAAATGGTCATATTTGGTAAAGTTGTACTTGGCATGTATGGATTTGGTGGGATGATGTTGGTTGGAAAACTCATGCATTGAGCATTTGGTTGATAGATTTGTAGATTTGGACTTGGATTTAAATCTATCATTGGGAAAGGTGTTCCAAACTTTAGATTGGGCATACTCACATTCGTATCGTTGAAGTTTGGAGGAGATAATGATGCCATGTTTAAGTGTGAGTTTCGATAATTAATTGGTATTGTGAGTCTTGGATAGTTTGGTTGACTTGAATTGCTCATGATGGATGGATCAAGTTTATATTCCATGTCCCTCTTGTGTTGAGATCGATTTTGAACCATAAAATCAAGATCAATTTTCAAGAATGTAAGAGATGAACCTCTAATCCTTTAGATCAGTCTAAACCTTAGGTTCAAAGAAGCAAAGAACTAGGATAATTGAAGGTGTAGACATGCAAAACTAACATTGTGCATCGAATTCTCCTATTAATCAATTAAGACAATTTATTGATTAATTTCCTAAGGTTCATTAAATAAATCAAATTATTTAATCCTTATGTTCTTCTCATTTGATTTAATAAATCAAATTGATTTAATCAAATGTCAATCCCTAAAATCTCCTAAGTTAATTAATCTAAATTAATTAACTTCTAATCATGATTATCATTCTCCAGCTTTTGACTCAACCAGAGTCAAATCCAAACTCCTAACTAACCCACCCACTTGCACCAATAAATCATTTATTTGATTTATAATTCCTCTAATTACATTCAAAAAGGCATCAAAATGGAATATTCTTCCAATTTTGAATCTTCCCCCCAAAAGGGACTTGTCCCTTCCAACAAAGTTTTAAATGCTGTTTGCACAAGTCAACATAGCATTTATTGCACCTTTCATCCCCCCAAAACATGTCAAGTCATTCAAATTCAAATTTGAAATTGGCACATTTGCCAAAACTTGCACATTCCTCACCCTCTCACAACTTGACAAGTGGCACCTTGTCATTGGTTTGTGAATAATCCCACATTCCTCAAAATCTCTCAATCTTTCAATCTTTCAATCTATAAAACGCAAAGCATTACAACACAACAAAAGATACATTTTGATGCAAGGTTACTCTCTTCATTTGAGAATCAATCTTACTCTTCATCATCTATCATTTGGCAGCTTTTGCTTATCAAGGGGGTGGGAAAGGGCTTTTCTTTCCACATTTCAAAAGGCACCACTCCCACTATGGAATAGATATGGATATTGTTTGAATATGCTTTCAAGTTTTCTTATTTAGTCTTTTAGAGTTTTGTTTAAGCATGTTAAGACATGATTCATTATCTCATAGGGATGTTGTGATTTTCTAACAATGCTAACCTTATGTCAATGTTATAAGCATTTTGCAGGTTTTAGCATCCACAAAATGGCGCTAGAAGGAGGGCATATTTCTGTTTTTCTGCTGTATTTTAGTTCATTCTAAAATAATTTTAGATCTATGTTCTTTTGTTATATTTTAGTTCATTCTAAAATAATTTTAGATCTCTGTTCTTTTGCTGTATTTTAGTTCATTCTAAAATAATTCTGCCTTCAGAGGAGGTAAAAATTACAAAATGCAAACACGTTTTTGAAGATTGGGTGTATTTTTAATGCTGTAGAGTTCAGAATAATTGTTGCTTTCACATTCAAAATGTTTCCTAA
This sequence comes from Sequoiadendron giganteum, assembly GCA_007115665.2. NCBI lineage: Eukaryota > Viridiplantae > Streptophyta > Pinopsida > Cupressales > Cupressaceae > Sequoiadendron > Sequoiadendron giganteum. Next base: position 96,726,106 of record CM021110.1, on the reverse strand, counting down.
GGCATTTGTCATACTCAAACCTCAATTTTTATGATGTTTTAAGTGTTTTTTCATCACTAGTTAAAAAAAAAACGTGATAAAAATGCAAAAAACGCCTCTCTAATTTTTGCTGGGATATACAAAATGTAGCCACGTTTTTGGAGATTGGGTGTATTTTTAATGCTGTAGAGTTCAGAATAATTGTTGCTTTCACATCCAAAATGTTTCCTAAGGCATTTGTCATACTCAAACCTCAATTTTTATGATGTTTTAAGTGTTTTTTTGTCATCAGCAAAGAGAAAAACGTGACAGCAAGAAAAAAAACGCCTCTGTAATTTTTGTTGGAATATAAGAGAGTAAAATGCTTGGTAAATGCATTTTTTTTTAATATCAATAAAAAAAAAGGAAACTGCGATCTTTCTTTTTGAGGAGTTTTAAGTATATTGCCAAAGTGAAATGGTAGGTGTTGAATTTTATTTTTTTCCAGAGTCAAGTTAAAAATTTCTGGTATTGACTGTGATTCTCTATTAATTGGAATCCCCAAATCAAATTTGCTGCAAAATCTACATTTAGTTTCATGTATTCACATGGGTATTGGTCTTGATTTGATGCCATAATCAAAGAGTGAATTGTGTTTTGATTTGTAATGTTGCATCTTTCACGTCATTTGAAAGATGCAAATTTTATTTGAGAAAGGCTAAAATCTATATTTAGGAATTGTGTTTTTAATTTTTAATGTTACATATTATCATTAATTCCTTGAAGTAAATCTCATTTGTAAAATTTTACATTTGCAATGTTTTAAAGGTGTTGACATCAAAGTTGAAACATCAAGGTTGACATTGGAGATTGATATTGAAAGTTGAAGCAAAAACGAAGGCGAAAAGAGGGGAATTGAAGATTTTCTTGAAAATAAAACTTGAAAAGCATTTTTTAATGCTTGTTTCAACAATCTTGGAGCTTTCACTTACTACCCTTTTTTTCTATTTTTAGCTAACTCACCTTTCAATTTGGGCTTAAAATCAATCAATGACTTGATCTTTTCAAAGTTGGTTAAAATTGAATCTTAGATACTTACTAGATTTCAATTTGGGATTAAAATTGAACAAGGCAACTTCACATTTCAATTGGTGCATTTAAAATGAACTCATCATTGCTTTGAGGAATTTAAAATTGAACATGTGTACTTTGTGTTTTGTAAACTTTTTTGCAAAGTAGTGTCATTTAAAAGGGCGTATGCGTTTCTCTCACACTTCACAACAATCTTGAGAATCAAAAGTCTTTTTGATGACCCTAAGTTGCATAAAAGATTGCCTCCACACTTCGATTTGGGATTTAAAATTGAACAAAACATGCGAGTGTGAGCACGATATATTGCAGAGGTTCTCCCCTTTGTTTTTCAACAAGGGTTGTGTGAATGATGGGATATGTTAGCTCGCTATTGTTTAACTTAGAGGGCCTGCCTTGTGAGAAAAAGTAATCACCCAAGGGAACAACCCAACCGGGAACACGCTAAAGCCAAGCGACTTCCACCCGAGATATAAGTGTGGATATTGGAACAAAGGCCAATATCACGAGGATTATTCTGACGAGATGGATAGCAATGGACTCTCGCTGACGTTGGATAATCCCCCACGAACGGAATGCCCGAATTAGAACCCTTGTTTAGAAATTGGCCAAAACCTTATCTATCTTGTTGGTGCAAGAGGTCATGTCCTCTGAAGCCGCCCCACATAACATGCGGTCTTGTTGTGGAAATGGAAAGTATGCCATGGGAGATTCATGGGTACTAATGCTTGGCTGACCCAAATAAGTGAGTGCCATGGAGGGGAGCCAGTGTGGTCAAGCATTTAGCCATTCGCACAAGATATGCGCAGCTGGATTTATCCAAGTGGGAACCCAACAAGATATTGCCTCATCATCCTAGGGTTGTAAAAAGTGCTTGGAATCAAAAACACTTTGCTTGGATTCAAAACATTGAAAAATGAACATTCACATGAGCTTCAAATTTCAAACACCTTAGAGGAAACAAATACCTTTGACGAATTTAAGCACTCTTGCATTCCCTAGGGATCATATCCTTAGAGGTTTCTAAGTGCTCAAATTCTATCGTCATTTGTTTTCACTAAGGATAAACCTAGGAAACTTTTACCCTAATTTCTTTGATTTCCACATAATGGACATTGTGGGATGAAAACGAAAGTGGGACATTAGACATTCAATTTGAAAACATAATCAAGCAAGTGTGATTTTGGTAAAAGGAATTCACTAAGACAAGATAAAAGACAAATTCGATTACACATGTGTTTTCTAACATGATCAAAATCCCAAAAACCGAAGTTCAAAAAAAAACTTAGTGTGAAAGCTAGTGAGGAGCATCTTAAGATCCTGAATTGTTTGAAAGGTTTACTTTCCTCTTATAGGGAATATAGTGTGTTCTTCAACATCGAGGTCTTGTAAGAAGAAGTTTTATTCTAGGTCAAGTCTAGGATCAAATTCAATCACTTTCATCCATCTTTAAACCATCAAAATCAGTCAAAAATCACCTCATCAGCAACTCTTGGAAACTTTGTAAACATCTTTTATGCTAAAATTCTAGGCGAAATCAAATCACTTTGTTTCACTTAACACAACTAGTCAAACCATCATCCTATACATGAGTTCTCTCTTGGATAATACAACTTCCTAGGGTTTACAAGTTCATCTTGTTTGGCTCCACACACCTAGCCAAATTATCAAATCATCACCTCGTTTGACTTGACACACTTAGTCAAACTACCATCTTGTAGGAGTTCACTCTATGGATAACACAACTTCCTAGAGTTTTACGATTACATTCATCACTCTTGTTTGACTTAACACATCTAGTCAAACCATCAATCCAATCACGATCAATCAAAGTCCTAAAAGTTTAGCATTTCCTTCAAAGTTTCTTTAAGAGTTCCATTCATCCATATCACTCATCTTTCATTTATCTCATTCTCATCATCACTTTGATCCTTCATTTATCCTAGTTCTTTGCTTCTTTGAACCTAAGGTTTAGACCGATCTAAAGGATTAGAGGTTCATCTCTTACATTCTTGAAAATTGATCTTCATTTTATGGTTCAAACTCGATCTCAACACAAGAGGGACATGGAATATAAACTTGATCCATCCATCATGAGCAATTCGATTCAACCAAACTATCCAAGCCTTACAATACCATTTGATTTTCAAAGCTTGTACAATGCATACATGGGAGCATTATCTCATACAAATATCAATGGTACAACAAATGTGAGCATACCCAATCCTAAGTTTGGAACACCTTTCCCAATGGTAGATTTCAATCCAAGTCCAAATTTGCAAATCTATCAACCAAACACTCAATGCATGAATTTTTCAAACAACATTATCCCACCAAATCCATACATACCAAGTGCAAATTTATCAAACATGAACATTTCAAATCCACACTTGGTAAACTTTGGGGTCGACATGTTTGCAAATCCCCCTAATGTTGTTCAAAATCCTAGCAATATATTGGCAACTCCATATGTTGATCCAAGTCAAGGTAACAACATGCAAAATCAAAGTTACCTAAATCCAAGCAATATGATTCTAGACCACAACAATGTTCAATTTCAATCTATCATGCCAAATCAAAACATCATACCAAATCATCCCATTTTTCCATCAATATTGCAAAAACAGATGGAAACCATCCAAGCAACCCCAACAATCAACACCATTCCCATTCCACCACCACTGCCACCATCGCCAAAATACAACACGACCAATTCATTCTCCATCATGCTGCAAGTTGCACACGAAGCTTCCCGCAAAAAGGCACTCCAAGCCCAACAAGCTACACAGCTAGTTGCTCAGCAAGCACAAGCGGCTCAAGTAGCCCAACAAGCGCAAGCGCAAGCAGAATTCTACGCACTATTGCAATCAATCCAAGAAGAAGTAGCAAAACAAAGAGCCCAACAAAAAGCTTTGTTGGCACAAAAACAACATGACGAACAACAAGCATTGTTGGCTCAGCAGAAAACGCAGGCCTTACTCCCACAACAAATCTTGCAACTGATTCCCACCATAATAATTCAAAATGATGATCAAGATCCTTTGACCAATGATAATGTTGACAATGTCTCTACATCACCTAATGAGTTACAAGACATATCCCAAGAATTTTTTCCAAAGCATGATCAACATCTTTCACCAAGGTCTAGCAATGGCCCTTCCAACAACATATTGACATCCTTTGACCTCATGGTTAAAGATATTGAAGGAATCCCTATCTCAGCATTTGATCCAAATCCTCTCAAAATTCAAGAGAATAATGAGCCACTTCCCAATGACGATGTCCAAGAACCCCTTGTAGACAATCCATCCTTTGAAATTGACCCATGTCAAGAACTTGATCAAAAGCATGGTGAAAGCAATTCCAGAATTAGTTAAAATCAAGAATTTGTATCTCCGAGATACTACAATGATCTAATGGGCACTCTTTTATCTATACAAGATGCCGCAAATGATGACCATATCCGCATAGCACATACTCTTCCATCTACCCATGAGATGCTTTCTTTGGATGGACCTATAGATGATCTTCATTCAAAACAAGAGTCTCCTACTCTTAACATTGGTACACAAGACCAAGATATAGAAAATTTTGGGGACATAGCAGAAACAAATCATGAAGAAGGTTTCTACAAAAATTATGAATCAGAGACATCATATGGAGACATATTAGAAAGCTTCTACAAAAGTTGCAAATCAGAAACATCCTATGGACACCTAGCAGAAATAGGGCATGAAGAGGACTCCTACATAATTCATGAATCAGAAACATCCTATGAAGTGAGTCATGAAGAAGACTTTTGTGTAGACAGTGAAGCATCAACACTTCTTGAAGAAGCACTACAATCTGATATGTCACAAGATCAAGTTGAAGATATCAATCAGGCATTCATCCCACTTATGGAAGATCCTATCACTTATAAACTTGGATCACTCACCTTTGTAAGGGAAAATCATCTTATCAATAAAAGAGCTATGACATTTGAAGATCCGCCACAGAGCAGAGAAGGAGCAACACCTTGTTTCCAAGGGAAATCATATCCTTTTGCAAATCAAATGTTTCAATAGTTGAATTATCAAGGCAGAGGATTAGGCCTACATGAACAGGGTATCCTGGAACCAGTGCAGATTTTTGGCAATCCTAAGCATCAAGGCCTTGGTTACTCAACAATTAAGGGATCTCAACATATCAGTAATACTATCACCATACTGGGGGCAACTTCGTCTCGAGCAAACATCAACATAGGGAGCACGAAGAATCCTTATGATGAAACCAATGCCAATACTACAACCCGCCGTGTCATGAATCTTCATCCACCTATCACCCCATCCACGAATTGGGACCAACGTCAAAACAAAGACTTGAATCGAAGCATGCAAAATAGTATCAAAGAAAAAGAAGCTAAGAAGCATATTGGAAAAATCAAATACAAATGGATACCAAAAAATACAAAGAAAAATTATCCCTATCAAACTCCATTAGTCGAAGAAACTATGGGGCAAAATAAAAATGGGGCAAGTATCCATCAAAGATTTCCACAAAAGAAAAAGTATGCTTCTCAAGCGACGTACAAAGTGTATCAAGCAGTTGGTCCTAATTCCATGTACACTTCTGTATCCACCCATTACTGCTGATCTTCCCAAGTTTGGAGAGTCAAAGGTTCCAAACCATCGACCAATCCATCTTTTACTCCTAAACACACTCCATCCACGCCTCCACGCATGATATCCAATTCTCACATTGACCATGTGTTGGCAACGACCCTTCATCATAAGGATTCAGAAGGCACCCTATCACGATGTATGCACAAAGACAAAGTTAACTCCAGTATCAGCAAAGCAGATCAGGGATCTCAAAAGTTGCATTCAAGTGCACATATCTTGGCAAGACAACTTCTACAAGCAGGATATCGATGGCACGTTATGACAGAAGCATCAACATCAGCACCACTAGGTGGTTCAGCATCAGCTTAAAATCTCTCAAAAAATACAAAAAAATCATAAAAAATGTCCTGAAAAAAATGGTCACCTTGATGAAAACCTGGCAAACAGGCGTCCTGGTGACAACAAAAAAATACAAAAATACAAAAAATCCAAAAAAAAAATCAGAAAAAGGATTGAAAGCAGTAAAGAAAAAAATCGTCCTCCAGTGAAAACCGCTTCGGTGGCGCTTTGGACAAGTACCATGATGAAAACCTGGCAAATAGGCATCATGTGTAGAATCAAGCATCTATGTGTGCCAGTTTAAGAGAAAGCATCTTATCGCATCCATTATTAGGCCATCATTTGAGCCGTATCATTTATTCACCCATGAACTATTTATCCAATCCATTTTCCATCTGCATCCATACTCAAAGTTATCTTGATCTTGGAAAATTTTGGTGCACACTTTACACTTGCTTATGGTAAACATCTTGACATGGATCATTTTCATTGATCCTATCCTACCCAACGCTATCTGAGCCTTGAAGCATTATCTGAGTGAGCATTCCTCTGTTCGAACACCCTTATCTTATCGCAAGATAATCCATATCCATTTATATCCAAGAATCCACCCATGGCCGTTCAAACATTGCTAGACACTGGGGGCAGATATTTACATCTCACTTCGGGAATAAATCTTGATGTATATCATCCAACTTATGAAGTGATCCGAACATTGGAAAATGTGAAATCAGCTTGGTCAAATCATTTGTGAACACGAATCCAAATCACTAGCCCATGGCATATTTTTGACAAGAAGACGTTCCTCATCAAGCTTTATCCTTCAAAAAATCCATATCAGTCACATCTAATGTGCACATCTGTGTCACATCAAATCATCAAAGCAATTTTGTTCTAACTCAAGCTTCATCGATCTTGATCAATTGAATCCAATCAATCATCATCTTGTTTGACTTAACACACTTAGTCAAACTATCATCTTGTGCACGAGTTTACTCTAGGATAACACAACTTCCTTGGGTTTACAAGTTCATTATCATCACTTTGTTTGGCTTAACACACTTAGCCAAATTATCAAAACCATAATCACCTTGTTTGGCTTAACACACCTAGCCAAATTATCCTTTTTGTATGAGTTTACTCTGGGATAACACAACTTCCTGGAATTTACAAGTGCATTATCACTTTTGTTTGACTTAACACACTTAGTCAAACTATCAATCCATCAATCTGATTGATCAACATTAAAGCTTGGTTTTCAACAAAATCCCAAAACAAAGCACTGATATCATATCATGTCCATATCCGAATCGTCAAAATCATATGAAAAGCCAAAAACATTCAGAAAAACTCATCAAAAAATTCAAAAACATTCAAAAAAATCCATCAAAAATTTCAAAAACATTCAGAAAACTCATTCCAAATTCCAAAAACATTCAGAAAAATCATCAAAAATCCAAAAACATGTCAAAATATCAGAAAATCTTCAAAAAATTCATCATTGAATCTTGTCAGTTTGTCACCTTGTCGAACTACGTCGTCTCTGAGCTTGAACGTAGGCAAGGTTGATCTTTGATCATCCCCCGAGATAGTTTGCGTCCGTCGCATTGGCATCCGTTTGCCCATCTAGTTAGGCGTCCGTCGCATTGGCATTCGTTTGCTTATCTTTTTTTACATTTAGGTTAGTCCGTCGCATTGGCATCCGTCTGCCCATCTAGTTAGGCGTTCGTCGCATTGGCATTCGTTTGCTTATCTTTTCTTTTACAATCAGGTCCGTCCTTATGCATCCGTCGCATTGGAAATCCGTTTGCCCATTCATTTATGCGTCCGTCGCATTGGCATCCGTTTGCCCATCTAGTTAGGCGTCCGTCGCATTGGCATTCGTTTGCTTATCTTTTTTACATTTAGGTCATTCTTTATGCGTCCATCGCATTAGCATCCATTTGCCCATCTATCTCATCCGCAGTCAAGTCAATTGACACAAAATCCAAAAACATTCGCAAAATCTTGAAAATACCAAAAACATTGGAAAATTTGAAAATCAAAACAGCCTCAAAATATTTCAAAAACATCAAAAACATCCAAATATCTGAAAAACCCAAATTGGTGCACCCGTTCCATCTCGCATGCACCCGCAATAATCGTCACTCATAATAAAGCATCGTCGCCTTCATCCTTTGGTAAAGCAGTCAGAAGCAAGTCTAGCAGGTTCCAAAGTGAACACCTAATCATCAAAGTCTCGAGTCTAGATCTGTAAGTCAGCAAGTTGGTCAACTTGGAGTATCAATAGCTTATCATCCAATCAGTCCTACCAAAACCCTGATCACTACATGTCCTAGGATGAAGCTTTCCCACGATGGACATAAGCATCAGGTACCCCACATTAGTTTAGCCTGGCTAGTAATACGAAGAACATTAGCTTGTTTATTTACTTTATCTTGGTCTTTTTGACTTATCTTATTTTGCGCTCATTCCAAGGACCTCTCGATGATTCCTAAACAAAACAGGTTTAGAGAGAAAGGAATGGGGCAACGATCATTATCTTTTTATCTGTTGTGCTTGTTGGATGTTCTTGTAAAATAACTTGGCGAATACTTTCTTTGTTGGGTCCATCCTAGCAGGGTTTCCGTATGTCAAGTGTGAACAAGAGCACTCCTATCTGATTGTCGAGTTAGAGTCCATCACACTAGGCGCAACGCCATCCTGGTTCTTAATACCTTGATGCATCGCCCCTATGTGTGTTATCAAACATAAAGAAAGTTACGCTCTTTATCTCCCATTCTTGGATAAGCAATACATCATCACCTTTCATCATCATCTCTAATAAAGTTGGCTTGTTGAACTTCTACATCTTCTTCGATTCAAGGGTTCATCCCTCTCATTCTTCTATCCTATCTCATTCTTCTATCCACTTTCATGCTAACAATGCATCCATCTTGCATCCATCTTGCATCCATCCTACATCCATCCCACATCCTGCATAATCACGTCATCTCATTTTCATAATCATATCAGTTGTTTAAAATAATATAGATTTGTTATTCTAAGCATCTTCCGAACATCTCATCTACATCATCATTATCATATAGTCTCATCATCCATACATCCATTTTGAACCTCTTTGTCGTGAGATCCACCTCAAATTGAATCTTTTCACTTGATCTCTCGAGGGGGCAATGTACTAACGTACTCATTTCCACTAGGGCATCTGAAAAAAACCAAAGAATTTTTTAATTTCGATGTCGGCAACATCATTCTTTGAACCAATGCAACGAGTACATTGCTTCAAAGAGGGGCAAAATGTAGACATGCAAAACTAACATTGTGCATCGAATTCTCCTATTAATCAATTAAGACAATTTATTGATTAATTTCCTAAGGTTCATTAAATAAATCTAATTATTTAATCCTTATGTTCTTCTCATTTGATTTAATAAATCAAATTGATTTAATCAAATGTCAATCCCTAAAATCTCCTAAGTTAATTAATCTAAATTAATTAACTTCTAATCATGATTATCATTCTCCAGCTTTTGACTCAACCAGAGTCAAATCCAAACTCCTAACTAACCCACCCACTTGCACCAATAAATCATTTATTTGATTTATAATTCCTCTAATTACATTCAAAAGGGCATCAAAATGGAATATTCTTCCAATTTTGAATCTTCCCCCCAAAAGGGACTTGTCCCTTCCAACAAAGTTTTAAATGCTGTTTGCACAAGTCAACATAGCATTTATTGCACCTTTCATCCCCCCAAAAACATGTCAAGTCATTCAAATTCAAATTTGAAATTGGCACATTTGCCAAAACTTGCACATTCCTCACCCTCTCACAACTTGACAAGTGGCACCTTGTCATTGGTTTGTGAATAATCCCACATTCCTCAAAATCTCTCAATCTTTCAATCTATAAAATGCAAAGCATTACAACACAACAAAAGACACATTTTGATGCAAGGTTACTCTCTTCATTTGAGAATCAATCTTGCTCTTTATCATCTATCATTTGGCAGCTTTTGCTTATCAAGGGGGTGGGAAAGGGCTTTTCTTTCCACATTTCAAAAGGCACCACTCCCACTATGGGATAGATATGGATATTGTTTGAATATGCTTTCAAGTTTTCTTATTTAGTCTTTTAGAGTTTTGTTTAAGCATGTTAAGACATGATTCATTATCTCATAGGGATGTTGTGATTTGCTAACAATGCTAACCTTATGTCAATGTTATAAGCATTTTGTAGGTTTTAGCATCCATAGAAGGATCAAAGCGATAACGAGGATGAGATAAATGGAAGGTGAGTGATATGGATGGATGGAACTCTTAAAGAAACTTTGAAGGGAATGCTAAACCTTTTAGGACTTTGATTAATCATGATTGGATTGATAGTTTGACTAGATGTGTTAAGTGAAACAAAATGTGATAAATGTAATCGTAAAACTCTAGGAAGTTGTGTTATCCATAGAGTGAGGTCCTATAAGATGGTAGTTTGACTAAGTGTGTCAAGTCAAATGAGGTGATGATTTGATAATTTGGCTAAGTGTGTTAAGCCAAACAAGATGAACTCGTAAACCCTAGGAAGTTGTGTTATCCTAGAGAAAACTCGCATATAAGATGATGGTTTGACTAGATGTGTTAAGTCAAACAAAGCAATTTGATTTCGCCTAGAAGTTTAGCATAACAGATGTTTACAAAGTTTCCAAGAGCTATTGGTGAGGTGGCTTTTGACTGAATTAATGGTTGAGAGATGGATGAAAGTGATTGAATTTGATCCTAGACTTGACCTAGAATATCACTTCTGCTTACAAAACCTCGGTGTTGAAGAACACGCTATATTTCTTAAGGGAGGAAAGCAAACCTTTCAAAAAATTTTGGGATTCTACTGATAGTAAAACTCATACAACTCAAAATCTCAAGACACTCCTCACGAGCTTTCAGACTAAGCTTCTTGAACTTTGGCTTTGGGATTTTGATCTTGCAGGGAATCATGTTAGAAAACACATGTGTAATCCAATTTTTCTTTTATCTTGTCTTAGTGAATTCTTTTTACCAAAAGCACTTTCTTGATTATGTTTTCAAACCAAATGTCTAATGTCCTACTTTCTTTTTCATCCCACAAGGTCCACTATGTGGAAATCGAGGAAATTAGGGGAAAAGTCTCCTATGTTTATCCTTAGTGAAAAAAATGATGATAGAATTCAAGCACTTAGAAACCTCTAAGGATATGATCCCTAGGGAAAGCAAGAGTGCTTGAATTCGTCAAAGGTATTTGTTTTCTAAAAAGGGGTTTGAAATTTGAGGCTCTTTGTGAATGTGTTTTTCAATCGTTTTGACAACCAAGCAATGCATCTTTTACTTCCAAACACTTTTTACAACCCTAGGATGATGAGGCAATATCTTGTTGGGTTCCCACTTAGATAAATCCAGCTGCACATATCTTATGTGAATGGCTAAATGCTTGACCACACTAGCTCCCCTCCATAACACTTACTTATTCGGGTCAGCCAAGCATTAGTACCCATGAATCTCCCATGGCATACTTTCCATTTCCACAACAAGACCACATGTATAACATGGGGCAACTTCAAAGGACATGACCTTTTGCACCAACAAAATAGACAAGGTTTTGGCCTTTTTTCTAAACAAAGGGTTCTAATGCGGGCATTCTGTTTGTGGGGGATTATCCAACATCGGCGAGAGTCCATTTCTATCCATCTGATCCAAATAATCTTCATGATTCTTGAAATTTCCTCAAGAATCCACACTTATATACCGGTTGGAAGTCGCTTGGCTTTAGCGTGTTTCCGGTTGGGTCATTCCCTTGGATGAGTACTTTTTCCCTCAAGGTAGGCCCTCTAAGATAAACAAAAGAGAGCTAACATATATCATCATTCACACAACCTTTGTTGAAAAACAAAGGGGAGAACCTCCACAATATATCATGCTCACACTCGCATGTTTTGTTCAATTTTAGATCCCAAATCGAAGTGTGGAGGCAATATTTTTGACAACTTAACATCACCAAAATGCCTTTGATTCTCAAGATCATTGTGAAGTGCGAGAGAAGCGCATACACATTTTAAATGATGTTAGTTTGTGAAAAAAATTGCAAAACATGGAAACACTTGTTCGTTTTAAGTCCCAAAAGCAGTGATGAGTTCATTTTAAAAGCACCAATTGAAATGTGATGTTTGCCTTATTCAATTTTAAGTCCAAATTGAGATTCTAGTAAGTGTTTCTAAGGTTCAATCTTATCCCAATTTCAAAAGGAAAATCAATCATTGATTAATTTTAAATCCAAAATCGAAAGGTGATTTGGTTTGAAACAAAAAATGAGAGTAGAAATTGGATGCTCTAAGCATTTAAAAATGCTTTGTGAATCTTAGGTTTCAATGCTTGATTTCTCTCCAATCTCGCTTTGCCTTCGCTTGATTCCTATGTCAACCTAACAAAACAATACAAAGTTATGGCCAATAAGATTTAATTTCAAGGATTTAAATAATAATTGATAGTCATAGATAAACATGAAACATAAGCTACACCCAAATAGATAATAGTTAATGTTGATGACCTTTTTGTTATTTTCTTGCATCCACTGTACCAAAACAAAAGATTAGTGATACAAAAATGAAACTTCACAATCTTTGGACAATGATATCATAACAAACTTTATTTCCATACTCAAAGAAACTTTCCTATTTTCTGATATCATCTATTGGAGTAGATCTCATTTAAGAACCTTAAGTCCGAAGAATCAAATTCAGAATTTTAAATTTGTTCATCTTTCAAGGAGGAGCTTTTATTCCTTTATTTAGCAAGCAAATAAAATCATACACGAGAAGAAATTGATAGAAATATACCCTCACGGCTTGAGAAGATTATACACCCTATGACAACAACTTATTCATTCAGGACAACGTTACCTCTACAATCTAAATGTTAAAAGTTGACCCGAGATTTAATGACCAATCTAATGCAGCAACAATCTACTATAATGTAGTAACATTAATTACATGTAGCTTCGTATGGTAATTAAAATTTTCTCCAATATGACTTAGAGGAAAATAGAACAATTTAATGTTTCCATTATTGGATTTACCCAACTGCATTCACAATCATGATCAAGCATATTGGTCAAAAACACTACATCACAATCATCCAAAAGATATGTCTATATTAAATGCATCAATTGATTCACAACAAATCAATATAGGTAGATTTGATGCCTTATTGATTCTAACCAAATAATATAAAATCTTACCTACAATTGGTATCCAACACAGGTAGATAATTAGATATGCCTTAATTGATTCTATTCTAGTCAATGCAGCTTGATCAAGTCTAATATTTTCCTAGGAAACAATGCACAGACTTGTAGCAACAAGTGATGACTTTAACAGATGGTGTCATTGAAAAATGTGTTGTCTTTAAGAACTGACAGTACATGGAATCATGAAAATCAAACTCTAAATCTGTTCCCACAAAAAAAACCATGCTAGAGGTATTCTAAAATCATTTTACTTCTAATGAGACACCTCCTTTCCCGCGTAGAGACTTTTGTTTTTAAAATAGGACTTGGGACGCCAACCAATCAATCATAGACTTGGGATGCCATGCATAAGGTAATCAATGCACTTGCGTGGATTAGATGTTATGATCTATTTAACAATAATACGATCAAAACCAATGGACAACGCCAATAATCTTGGATAAGCCATACAAACACTGTGTTAGAAAAGGTCATTAGTTTGCTTCTAGTGCAAAACTGCTATTGTCAGAGGCCAAACATTCTCTAGTGGGTTTAGCATATTGTCATGCATATCAAATCCAAAACAAAGATTGAAGCACAGTTAATTCACTGTCTATACCACGATTTTTTCCACCTATGACATGAAATTTCAAATTAACAATAGACTTGCCCACGCCTCTTGATAGCTGTAATAATATTGCTTGTAATAATTCTGCTGCATAAGCTATGACCATTGGCATAAACAATGGGTGAGGTTGATAGAAAAATGCAGGCCGGGTTTAATGATAGCGAAGTAAATGAACTGCTTTTAGAGAGAAATAAACTGTATCTTAGCAAAGGCAAACATAGGCATGCGATGGTCTTCAAATTCAAAGAAATCTACTTCAAACGTTCTGGATCTAGAATATGAACGCATGTTAGAGAGAAATAAAACTGTATCTCAACAAAGGAAAACATAAGTAGGGGATGGTCTTCAAATCCAAAGAAATCTCCCTCAGACATTCGGATCTCTAGAAGTGTAAGAAAGAGCATGCAGAAATGAAGTTATAGTAATGCCTATCGAGATGATGATTCAGTCAATCATAAGATTGGATTCATTCCAAAAGGAACCGCTGAGAGGAACCACGAATGCATTTAGGGAGAAACATATTGTATCCTAACAAAGGCAAACATTAGGTAGTGCAAGGTGATGACTTTGGGCATACCGACCTCGGTTTCTGAGGTGTCATGTCAAAACAGATTCATACAATGTATGCTAGAGGATTGAAGGCAGTAGTTCAATGTAGTGCTCTATGAAAAATAACTGACTCAATAGACAAATTGTTTGCCTATTTTGCAGCAAAAAAAATAACTATTTATTTTTCAGGGATGACTCTCAAGATTAACCACATTTCCATCTTGATTTAGCATTTTAAACAACATCAAATAACATAAAGGAGAGAAATCTTGAAAGATAAGGCTCCTTGTTGCAACTCCTCTGTAATTTTAAATGGATATGACTCATAAATTTTCAACATTAATAAGGCATGATTTACTCACTCTATAACATGATTGCAACACACAAAAGCATAGAAGATTTACTTGCATATTTGTAGTAAAAGTAGAGCACAAGATTTAATCAGAAGTTTTATGAGACTAATGTCTACACATATAAGAAATTTTATTTAAAAACTAAAGAAATCATAAGAACATCACAAAACATTGAATATTTCATGAAATATTTCTTACAATCCCGCCCTCCTTCTAGTGCTATTTTGTGGACATCAAAATCTACAAATGGTTAGCATGATTCTAATATCCTCATAGAATAATACAACATTCTTCAAAATAAATGACAAAACTAATCTAAGCATGCAAAGAATACATGAAGTATATCTATTCTATGGAGGATTGGTGCTCTTTGAATATGTGAAAGAGTCCTTTCCCAATCCTTGATAAGCAAGATTTCCAAGATGATGAGATAGACAATGAGATGCTATGAGCTCAAGTTGCCTATAGTGTAGATGCTTTCAAATGTGGATGATGAAGAGAAAGATTGATTCTCAAATGAAGAGAGTAACCTTGCATCAAGATGTGTTGTCAAATTGTGTTGTTGTGATGAGCAAGATTAGTTCTCTTATGTGGAGAGTAACCTTGCATGAAAAAGTGTTGTTTTGAATGAGACAAGATGCATTGCATTTATAGGAGAACTTGAAAGAAGAGAGGCCAAAATTAGGCAATGTGGGACTAAATGTCATCCAATAGGATATAGACACTTGTCATAATGGGATTTGAGGAGGAATGAGCACATTTTGGTCAATGTGCATGTTTGAATTTTGAATTTCAAAGTGGGGGGGAGAGAAGAGTGGAGTTAATGTCACTTGGCTCAATGCACAAGGACATGTAAGAGGCCTTCAATGCCTTGTTGGAAGTACCCATCCACTTGCATTTTTGAATTCAAATTTGAGGGAATATTCCCTTTTGATGCTCTGTGAGGGAAAATAGAGAATTAAATAAATCAAAGTATTTGATTTATTGTGCAACTTGCATTCTCTAGAGGATTTTAATGAGAGGGATTAAGTTAATCATGGATTTGATTAATTTAATGAAGAATTAGGTGATTCAAAAATTTAGACTTAAATAGATGAATTAATTTAAATCAGAATTGAGAGGAAATGATTTATAAATAAATGATTTGAATTATTTAATCAAGAAGGAATATGTTAGAGTAAATCAAATAAGGTTTTACTTTATTTAATTTAATAGGATGAATTTAGAGATTTAATTTAAATAAAATGAATTATTTAAATGAACAGAGAAAGATGATTAATTAAATTAAATTGATTAAATTAATCACCAAAGGAGAAAGACTTAATTAAATAAATAATGATTTATTTAATTAAGGGATGAAAGGTGTTGATAAGCTGAGAGTATGATTCAAGACGAAATGATGTTACCAGGATTAGAATCAAGTGCATGTATATTTTCCATGTCTACAGATAATTATTTTAACAACTCAACATACAACCATCAACCAAATAACATATTAAACAAACTCTATGAGTATTAATAATATTAAGTTGTTTCTTGAAAACTTAATATTATGACACTATTTTATTACATATATCAACACTCATAATAACTATGTGAGTTATTTATTTAACTGAATTTAACTCACACACTATCCCTTGTGAACACTAACAATACATTTTCCCAACAATTCAAGAAAATATTGGTTTGATCAAACAACATTAAATAAGTTAGATTAAATATTCTTTGATTAAATAATATTCAATTGGAGCCACTTATGTGATGCCCCTATTGTAGCATTTTTTTCTCCTATCCACAAGTTTTAGTTTTCTAATTCACTATAGGCATATTTATATCATATGCATGAGGGTAAAAGAATCACATGGATGCAATATTTTATGTGTATGTATCCCTTGAAGTTATATTTTTAAAAATTATAGTATACTATATTTCTAATTTATATTTATTTACTTATTTTATAAGAATGACTAAACCATTATAAAAAAATATATATCTATATTTGAGATATTGGGAAGATTGGTAAAATGTGTTAAAAATTTATTAAAAAGTGCAATGCCCTCCACATCAATGTCTTTTCTTCAACAAAAAAATAATTTTTGATAAATATGCAAAGATAAATTCATTATACTAAAATGCAGATCTAAGTTTCTATTGATACTAATTAAAAATTAATAATAGATAAAATGTTAATAGAAAAATTATTGAAAAAATATCACTCCAATAAATATGAGATTAGAGTTAACAATCTAATTCCAAGGAAACTTTGGAAAATTTGATTTGTAGCTAAAGTTATATTTTATGGTAAAAACTTTCTATAAAATAATAGAAAAATAAAACTATTTTTAATTGAAAACAAACAAAAAATGATTGAATTTAAAAAATAAAATTGAATACATAGAGAAAATGATACAAATAACTACATGAAATCATCTTTTAATTCTTTATATATTTTTTATATAATTAATAAAATGTGTTGAATGCTAGAATACAATATGTTTTGTTTCCTGTAACGCCCGCCACACACACCAAAGGACAACATAACATCTAACAAATTACCACACAATTTTCTTTTAAAGATAAACTAACATGAAATGTAAACCATTATACAAAACTAATACAAAAACCATGCATACAAAACACCTTACTAGTCCTCTGGGGTGACATAACTGTATTACATTGTAAATGTTCCTAACTTAACATGAAACCCATAAAGATGATAACTATACACATGCATCCATTTAAAACCCTTATATAAAAGAAATGAACAATGTACATACATCCATAATCTCATACATATACATACATACATGATCACATGATAATATCAAAGATACATCCAATACACTTGTCATATGAATACACATCAAATTCAAAGGTTACATGATTATAAATATTTCCACAGATACAACACCTCATAAGTGCAATGTATGAAAATCAAAGATTACAACATCATACCCATACGTGCAATGAACAATACATAATACAACAATATTCCCTTATAACAATGGGAAGGATTCTAAATTTACATAATGAGATACAATAGAAAGAAATATAGAACATAACACCCAAACTGTCACCAACACTGGAAAGCTCAGGAGTCACTGCAATCGGTAAAACACTACACATCATGATCGTCAGTGGGGAACCCAATGGAGTGCATAGCACATTCCACCCGACCATGTGGATTCTAAGGTACACCCCCTGTGCTAGGAGATGACAAGAGGACCCACAACAATAAACAGTCAACTGAACAAGGTTGACAAGACTCCACAATCCACAAGGCAAAAAGGAAAAACATAAGATCAACCACTTCCAGAGGTACAAGTACAACAAAGGGGAAAAAAAAACATACAAGGTTACTAAAGGGAAGTGTGTCATCACATAGCTTGATATGAGTTATCCAATGTAGATCTTCTTAGGTCGTGGCCCGCATCCTAGGTTACGCTGGTGACCTCAACCAATCCCCCAGCCCCCATTCTTACACATGCGAAATTAACTTACCTTTCTTGAAGACAAGGTAGTTGATTTGCCATTTTAGGCCTTCTCATCTCATCTCAAGCCTAAACGAGTGCTTGAGCCATGAGAGAGGCATCCATTGTATTTTATTAGTGTGGTTACTGCCCACCCCCTAAGTATTTATTAGGTTGTCACTGAATTAACTCAACTTTCACATGAGTTACTCTAGATACCGCTTAGGGTTTCGGCCCCTGTGGAGAGCCACAGTCCCTATTAGTAATGAAAACCTCATAATTGCAAATGGGAAAGCCAAATTGCACAACTATCAAAACCAAATAAGCAAATGCATCAAGTGAGGCATACAAGATCTCATGCTCGATCACCATAACAAGACAACTCCCAAGTGCAAGGCTAAACCCACATAGTCAAGTGTAAGATCATAGTTCACAACAACCAACATGAGAAACCAATTATACATAAACATCTTTCCCCACCTTTGGAAGCCTAAAATTGACTACCCATGAACTCACAGACGAGGGTAAACCAATACAAATGGGTTCCAACACCAAGTTTTAACATATAAAGAAAACTCCTGAAAACACATTAAGTCAAGACAAAGACAAATCAACATGACATCATTTATAGCATCTTTTACATTTCACTAAGACATTAAGATTCAAGAATATTGAAATCATCATTATATTTCTCTAACACATACAAAGAGATAAACCATTAGGAAACTTTTTCAATAATCTATTACATTTTAATTATATACTCAGTATAACATCATTTAATTGAAAAGATTCAATAGCTATCAGAATGTATATATACACACAACAATTGATTCTTAAATTATAACGCCGAAAAAATAGATATATTTATACATATATATACCATAATAAATATCTATATATATATATATATATGATTTTAATCTCACCTATACATATATTTAAATATTCTAATTTTAACATACACTGTTGGTACAAAAGATAAATTCTCACATTACAGTCACATCACTGATTGTATTCCAACAACATATCAAATTTAAGAACCATCCATACATACATATATATATATATATATATATATATATATATATATATATATATATTATTCTAAAAAAAAAAAAGGATCGGTTGCAAAAGTCAAGCATTGTATGCCCTATGAACGACCGGATAACCAAATTACATTTATAAGATAGACGTTGTGATGCTATGCATGCAACAACTAAGTAATTAAAAATGAATAATGAAGACTCCATGCCATAATGCACACTAGAGGTGAGGCGAATGAAAGCAGTGACAATTCTGAAGAAATCAAATACCCATCCACTTGAGGAAAATAAACCATTTAAAAACAACAATACGAATACCAAGAGAATTCAGACCAGACCCCAGAAAAAGCAAGACAAATGTGGGGAAAATAATGTGCGGCTAAGCATGGACGACAGATGCCAAATTATGCAGGCCCTTAGCACATGCAATCAACATGTGACCACCATACAAGTCCATCGAATACCAAAGGATGTCGATTCCAATCTGGAGGCATAAGCTAGAACTATGAAATTGAAATTTAGCTAATATTAGAGGCATCCAAAATAAAATCTGCAAACTATGAAATGGCAGAGGGAGCCGATTCAAGCAAGTGCGATTGGAGGAATACTAAGGCACGCCATAACACTAGTAGCCATAACAGCAAACAACAAAGCACAAAGTGAATGTCTCACCCACATGAACCACCAGTTACAACTAAAGTATACATACCAAACAAACTGCAAATCAAACCTCAACCAATGCAAGGTGAAAGGGAAGAGAGCATAGGGCGCGGCTAAACAAGCCCAGAATGCAGTTTAAATTGTTCCTATCCTTATCGTCAAGGGACACAAATCGACTGAAGACAAAAGGGCCGATTAAGAAGAAACTAGCAAGTGGAGAGAGGAGTTCATTCGCACCATCCAGTCAAGGAGAATTGGAAAGTGCAAAGCAATAATTTCATAGAGTCAACTATTATTCAGGAAATATCCGATATAATAAACTAAGAACATCGAATATCAAAACTTTATTGTCAAGCTAATGTGAAATTGGTAGGGATAAGGAGGAAAACATTTCTCTCTACTACCATCAATATGCTAAGATTCATCATTCAGAAAACGAGGGAATAATCAACAAGAATGCAGAAAACGGAGTCTACCTGATGCCCTATGCTCGAGAAAGGAGAGGACAAACTGAAGACCTTTGTTTCGCAACTACAAACACCTCCTTCGATCTTGATCAATATCAATGATAAATTCACTTTGAAACAATATCAAACCCCTCAAAAATTATAATTTTCTTTTCCAGAATTTTTTTTGCTGAGAAAAGTTTTCTCTTTTCAAAACCAAAAACTCGCCCCCAAAATCCAAAACCAGCACTTTAAAATCAGTCAAGAATTTTTGAGAACAAAAATCAACAATAAAGGCAAGTTTTCTATTGGAAAATCAATTTGAAGTTGTGCATGTGCACACACCCTATTTTTTCTATTTAATTTTGCTTTCACCATCTGTTTGAAAATAACATCTTTATTTATTTATTTCAAAATCAAACACTTTCCACATTTAAATAATTACTCTTTTTATAATAAAATTATCAATCATTATTAGAAATGATTTAAAACATTTATCTTCCATATTTAAATAATCCTTTCATGATAATATTTTTATCAATTATTATTAAATACCATTTAAACGATACATTTAACAAAACAATTTAATTTATTTATATACTTTATATTTCATAAAATTAATTAATTTAATTATTATTTTAATTTCCAAATTTATTTAAATTACTTTGTAATCAATTTTTAATTTTATTAACTGCTTTAACAAGGTCAATAAAATATTAAGTTCACCACGAATTCAATAACACAATGAACAATGAAATCACATGTCATCACGAATAAACGACTTCTTCAAATGTCAAGTAAGGCCGAAACAGAGGGAAACTACATTGCCTAATAAGATTAAAAATTTGGACACACTATTTTACTTTTGCTAACCAAAAAGTGAAACATGCATAATAAAAATAACATAAATAAAAGAGTCAAAGATAACACATGTAAATATGAAATCGTAATAAGAAAAACATAAGTAAGACAATATAAAAAATGAAATAGGAGGACCACAAAAATCATGGCTCAATAAAAATTGAGAGTAAATAAATAAATATAAAAAATTAAAACAAGTGATGTTTTTGCTCAACATGATGAGAGTGGTTTATAGTCACTTCCCTAACTTTGCATTATCTCAGATTCATAGGGAAAATGTGAACAAAGACACATAAAATAAAAAAGAAGAAGGTGACACATTAACTACAAAACACATGTTCATAGTCACTTGTGCCTCCATGTCCCACTAAAGGCATCTTTGGACCAGCCACATGCTAACTAAGAACATGGAAAACAAGTTACTATAGTAAAAAAGAGGCCATAATTTGATAGTAAATATATCAAGTGGCACAAAAATTACTTGAGGTTATTTGAGGTAACATGGAGAATTTCTCCTTTTTTACTTTTTGGGTGTCTCATGTCTCGTGAGCCCCCCCAATTGGCCTCTATGACTATTTTCCAAATGGGTATGGACCCTTCCCTAATTTAATCTAATAAAAACATGGAAAAAACCTCTTTTATCTAAATATATAAAAGCATAATAATATGTCCCACAAAAAGCTCAACCATCATTTTCCCTAAAAGTCATGTCATGATTGAAAATTGAATGAGGGGTTTTAATCTAAGCCTAGGGGTTAGATCTAAGGACCCAATACACCTCCACCCTTAGATCAAACTAACCTTAGATTGAAACACCCTTTGTGAAGCCTCCAAAAAAGCCTCATCTACTTGTATCCACACACACTAATATAGATTGAGTTGCCTCACATTTTAGGGAAACAAATGAACTCGTTTGAATATAAAATATATAGGAATGTAGCCTTCATGTTAGCTTCTAAAAAAGTATAATATATATTTTTATTTAATAATCAACATAGGTCCATTATAGAAAAAATGATCTCCATTTAAGACATTGGAAAATATACAAATTATGTTAAAAAAATCCCAAAAATTATAATGTACTGTGTGTAAGATCTAGATTTTTTGGAGATTAATGCTAATAGCTGCATAGATTACAATGATCAATTCTAAACTAAAAAATAATCTAAATCAAAATGACAAAGAACGAAGAAAGTAAACATAATTAAACTAAACAAATCAATTGGAAAGCTCTCACCGAATATGCGTCCACTCCTTCGAATTATCTAGATTGTCTTTCTCCATTTTACATTTTCAGTATTTTCGCCCTCAGATTTTTAGTATTGATGCAAGGATAACCATGTTCAATGTCTAAAAAAATACTGAAGATAAGTTTCTTCTCAAAAGTGTACGATTTCGGGAGGAGGAATAATGATAATGACAGGCCATTTTATAGATTTTGGGTTTTCGAATGATCGGCTCATATTGAAAAGAGAGATTGACAGATGAAATTGATGAATGTCATGCGATGTGAGTTTTGTGTCAGATAAAATGTGAATTAGAACATGATTCAGAAAAGACTGCAGGATAAAGATTAAGTTAGAATGATAACCTAATCTCGTGTTAAGACTGTTTGAAAATAGAAAGAACAAGAGCTCCAAATTAAATAAACAATTTAATCTTCAAATAAGAGTCTTCGAAAATACAACAAATAGACTTTGAATGTCAAAGACAAAGTTAGAACTCGAAGAATAATTCATTCGAATGCATAATTAAATTAATTAATTAAATAAATATATTTAATTAATAAACACATTCATGCATATGAGTTAGAACTAGTTAACTGACTAGTTGTAACAAATAGTCTTCTCGCAAAAACAATCAGATGTTGAATCTGGAGATAACTGTAGATGTCAAAATCTGCAAGATCAACCTAAACCATTTTATGTTGTTAGCACAAAAGTCAGTTTAAATTAGCAAACTTAAACATCCCTATGAAATATAGAATTGTTAAACAATGCAACTAATAAGAACAATGCATAAAACATGAATCATCCCTATCCCATAGTAGATTGGTGCAACTTAGTGTTGTAGGAAGTTGCCCTTTCCCAATCCATGATAAGCAAAACTATCAAAATAATGGTGAAGAGCAAGATTGACTCTCAAATGAAGAGAGCAACCTTGCCTCAAGATGTAATTGCTAAGAAAATGGTGTGGTGATGAATAAGATTAGTTCTCTTATGAAGAGAGTAACCTTACAATGAGCATGAGTTGTGTGTTGTTGTTGTTTGTGTTGAAATGCTTTGCATTTATAGATTCAAGGTTGAGAGATTTAGAGAGTTTGATGAATGTGGGATCATTCATAAGCAAATGACAAGATGACACTTGTCAAGCTATGAGAGGGTGAGGAATGTGCAAGTCTTGGCCAATGTGCCACTTTCAAATTTGAATTTGAAAGACTTGACATGTTTTTGGGGGGATGAAAGGTGCAATAAATGCTATGTTGACTTGTGCAAATAGCATTAAAAACCTTGTTGGAAGGGACAAGTCCCTTTTGGGGGAAGATTCAAAATGGAAGAATATTCCATTTTGATGCCATTTTGAATGTAATTAGAGGAATTATAAATCAAATAAATGATTTATTGGTGCAAGTGGGTGGGTTAGTTAGGAGTTTGGATTTGACTCTAGTTGAGTCAAAAGCTAGAGAATGATAATCATGATTAGAAGTTAATTAATTTAGATTAATTAACTTAGGGGATTTTAGGGATTTGATATTTGATTTTAAATCAGTTTGATTTATTAAATCAAATAAGAAGAACTTTAGGAACTTAATTAAATAATTTGATTTATTTAATTAAGCTTGATGAACCTTAGGATTAAATCAATAAATTGTCTTAATTGATTAGCAGAAGAACTGAATGCATGATGTTAGTTAAAGCGGAATGCATAATGTTATTTTTGCATGTCTACATTTTGCCCCTCTTTGAAGCAATGTACTTGTTGCATTGGTTCAAAGAATGATGTTGCCGATGTCGAAATTAAAAAATTTTTGATTTTTCGGATGCCCCAGCGAAAAGAAGTACGTTAGTACATTGCCCCCTCGAGAGATCGAGCGAAAAGATACAATTTGAGGTGGATCTCGCGACAAAGAGGTTCAAAATGGATGTATGGATGGTAATGATGATGTAAATGAGATGTTCGGAAGATGCTTAGAATAATAAATCTATATTATTTTAAGCATGTTAAATGATTATGCGATGCATGTGAGATGGAGGAGATGGATGATGTTGTCCTATAATGATATGACGTGATTATGCAAGATGAGAGGATGAATGCAGCATGGATGCAGGATGGATGCATTGTTAGCATGAAAGAAGGTAGAAGATTGAGAGGGATGAACCCTTGAATCCAAGAAGATGCAGGATTTTAACAAGCCAACTTTATTAGAGATGATGATGAAAGATGATGATGTATTGCTTATCCAGGAATGGGAGATAAAGAGCGTAACTTTCTTTATGTTTGATAACACACATAGGTGCGATGCATCAAGGTATTAAGAACCAGGATGGCGTTGCGCCTAGTGTGATGGACTCTGACTCGGCAATCAGATAGGAGTGATCTTGTTCACACTTGACATACGGAAACCTTGCTAGGACGGACCCAACAAAGAAAGTATTCGCCAAGTTATTTTACAAGAACATCCAACAAGCACAGAAGATAAAAAGATAATGATCATTGCCCCATTCCTTTCTCTCTAAACTTGTTTTGTTTAGGCATCATCGAGAGGTCCTTGGAATGAGCGCAAAGTAAGATAAGTCTAAAAGACTAAAATAAAGTAAACAAACAAGCTGATGTTCTTCGTATCGCTAGCCAAGACTAAACTACTATGGGGTACCTGATGCTTATGTCCATCGTGGGAAAGCTTCATCCTAGGACATGTAGTGATCAGGGTTTTGGTAGGACTGATTGGATGATAAGCTATTGATACTCCGAGTTGACCAACTTGCTTGCTTACGGATCTAGACTTGAGACTCTGACGATTAGGTGTTCACTTTAGAACCTGCTAAACTTGCTTCTAACTAACTCACCAAAGGGTGAAAATGATGATGATTTATTATGAGTGATGACAATCATGAGTGAAAGCGAGATGAAATGGATGTACCATTTTGGTTTTTTCAAATGTTTTGAGGCTGTTTTTTGCAATTTTGAGATGTTTTACAAATGTTTTTGGTATTTTCAAGATTTTCCAATGTTTTTGGTATTTTCAAGATTTTACAACGAACAGACTAACTTAAAGACCTATCCTAGGGGTCTCGGGAGCTGATCCATAGATTAGCCTTGCCTACGTTATATACGTAGAGACCACGTAGTTCGACTGGTGGTGGACTGACTTGATGATAATATGGACAAATGGATTGCCATTTTATTGCCTAAAGGACTGACTTAAGATGCAGACTAGATGGGCAAACAGATTGCCAATGCGACGGATGCCTAAAGGACTGACCCAACCGTCTCGGGGGATGATCAAAGATCAACCTTGCCTACGTTCACGCTCAGAGACGACGTAGTTCGACAAGGTAGAAAAAACTGACAAGACTAAATCATGAAATTTTTTGAAGATTTTCTAATATTTTGATATGTTTTTGGATTTTTGATGATTTTGGATGTTTTTTGGTTTTTTGAATGAGTTTTCTGAATGTTTTTGAAATTTTTGATGGATTTTCTAGATGTTTTTGAAATTTTTGATGGATTTTGACGATTCGGATATGGACATGTGATGATATCAGTGCTTTGTTTTGGGATTTTGATGAAAATCAAGCTTGATGTTGATCAATCAGATTGATGGATTGATAGTTTGACTAAGTGTGTTAAGTCAACAAAAGTGATAATGCACTCGTAAGTTCCAGGAAGTTGTGTTATCCCAGAGTAAACTCGTACAAAAAGGACAATTTGGCTAGGTGTGTTAAGCCAAACAAGGTGATGATTTGATAATTTGGCTAAGTGTGTTAAGCCAAACAGAGTGATGATAATGAACTTGTAAACCCAAGGAAGTTGTATTATCCTAGAGTAAACTCGTGTACAAGATGATAGTTTGACTAAGTGTGTTAAGTCAAACAAGGTGATGATTGATTGGATTCGATTGATCAAGATCGATGAAGCTTGAGTTAGAACAAAATTGCTTTGATGATTTGATGTGACGCTGATGTGCGCACTAGATGCGACTGATATGGATTGCTTGGATTGATGTTCGATGGAAGATAAGGAATGTCTTCTTGTCAAAATATGCCATGGGCTAGTGACTTGGATTTTGGATCACAAGTACTTCGACTAATTTTATTTCGTATTTGCCAATGTTCGGATCACTTCATAAGTTGGATGATATACATCAAGATTTATTCTCGAAGCAAGATGCAAATATCTGCCCCCAGTGTCTAGCAATGTTTGAATGACCATGGGTAGATTCTTGGATATGAATGGATATGGATCATCTTACGATAAGATAAGGTGTTCGAATAGAGGAACGCTCATTCGGATAATGCTTCAAGGCTCAGATAATGTTGGATATGATGGGATCAATGAAAATGACCCATGTCAAGATGTTTACCATAAACAAGTGTAAAGTGTGCTCCAAAATTTTCCAAGATCAAGATAACTTGGAGTATGGATGTAGATGGAAAATGGATTGGATAAATGGTTCATGGATGAACGGATGATATGGATGGAATGTTGGCTTCATTATGGATGCGATAAGATGCTTTCTTCTGAATTGGCACACGTAGATGCTCGATTCTACACATGATGCCTGTTTGCCAGGTTTTCATCATGGTACTTGTCCAAAGCGCCATTGAAATGGTTTTCGCTGGAGGACGATTTTTTTTCTTTATTGTTTTCAATCCTTTTTCTGATTTTTTTGGATTTTTGTATTTTTTTATTTTTTTGTTGTCATCAAGACACCTGTTTGCTAGGTTTTCATCAAGGTGACCATTTTTTCAGGACTTTTTCTGATTGTTTTTGTATTTTCTAAGAGATTTTAAGCTGATGTTGAACCACCTGTTGGTGCTGATGTTGATGCTTCTGTCATAACGTGCCATCGGTATCCTGCTTGTAGAAGTTGTCTTGCCAAGATACGTGCACTTGAATGCAACTTTTGAGAAATTTGTTCTGCTTTACTGATACTGGAGTTAACTCTGTCTTTGTGCGCCCATCGTGATAGGGTGCCTTCTGAATCCTTATGATGAAGGGTCGCCGCCAATACATGGTCAATGTGAGAATTGGATATCATGCATGGAGGCGTGGATGGAGTGTGTTTAGGAGTAACAGATGGATTGGTCGATGGTTTGGAACCTTTGACTCCCCAAACTTGGGAAGATGAGCAATAATGGGTGGATATGGAAGTGTGCATGGAATTTGGACCAACTACTTGATACACTTTGTACGTTGCTTGAGAAGCCTGCTTTTTCCTTTGTGGAAATCTTTGATGGATACTTGCCCCATTTTTATTTTGCCCCATACTTTCTTTGACTGATGGAGTTTGATAGGGATAATATTTATTTGTAATCATTGGTATCCACTTGTATTTGATTTGTCCTTCATGCTTCGTCCTTTGATTCAAATCTTTCTTTTGACGTTGGTCCCAATTTGTGGATGGGGTGATAGGTGGATGAAGATTCGTGACATGGTGGGTTGTAGTATTGGCATCAGTTTCATCATAAGGATTCTTCGTGCTCCCTATGTTGATTTTTGCTCGAGACGAAGTTGCCCCCAGTATGGTGATAATATTACCAACATGTTGAGATCCCTTGATTGTTGAGTAACCAAGGCCTTGATGCTTAGGATTTCCGAAAATCTGCACTGGTTCTAGGATACCCTGTTCCTGTAGGCCTAATCCTCTGCCTTGATAATTCATTTTTTGAAACATTTTATTTGCAAAAGGATATGATTTCCCTTGGAAACAAGGTGTTTCTCCTTTTCTGCTCTGTGGTGAACCTTTAAATGTCATAGCTCTTTTATTGATAAGATGATTTTCCCTTACAAAGGTGAGTGATCCAAGTTTATAAGTGATAGGATCTTCCATAAGTGGGATGAATGCCTGATTGATATCTTCAACTTGATCTTGTGACATATCAGATTGTAGTGCTTCTTTAAGAAGTGTTGATGCTTCGCTGTCTACACAAAAGTCTTCCTCATGACTCACTTCATAGGATGTTTCTGATTCACGACTTATGTAGAAACTGTCTTCCTGACCCATTTCTGATATGTCTCTACATTTGTCTACATCTTGATCATGTGTACAAATGTTAAGAGTAGGAGACTCTTGTTCGTTGGTAATGATTTGAAGAGTATGAGACTCTTGTTTTTGAAGATCATCCACGTGTCCATCCAAAGAAAGCATCTCATGGGTAGATGGAGGAGTATGTCCTATGTGGATGTGGTCATCATTTGTGGCATCTTGTATAGATAAAAGAGTGCCCATTAGATCATTATAGTATCTCGGAGATACGAATTCTTGATCTTGAATGATTTCGGAATTGCTTTCATCATGCTTTGGATCAAGTTCTTGACACGGGTCAATTTCAAATGATGGATTTCTTATAGTGGGTTCGTGGACATCATTCTTAGGCATGGAAAGTGGCTCAATATCCTTTTGATCTTTGAGGATTCC
The DNA here is from genome assembly GCA_007115665.2 of Sequoiadendron giganteum. Lineage (NCBI taxonomy): Eukaryota > Viridiplantae > Streptophyta > Pinopsida > Cupressales > Cupressaceae > Sequoiadendron > Sequoiadendron giganteum. The sequence goes on along the minus strand of CM021110.1, from coordinate 96,697,215 downwards.
TTCACTATCCATATTCATGAGGTCGAAGGATGTCAATATGTCTTTGGAAGGGCCATTGCTAGACCTTGATGGAAGATTTTGATCATGCTTTGGAATACATTCTTGAGATATGTCCTCTAACTCACAAGGCGATGTAGAGATATTTTTGATATGATCATTGGTTGATGGATCGTAGATTATGTCAATGGGATCAAATAATTGTAACACATCTTAAAATAGATCACTAAAAAGTGGCTCTTGATGAACGACGATTTGATCAATGGATGGGGTAGACATATCTTCAATGCGCTCATTGATGGATTGATTTTGATCATTGTTTTCAACAATTTTGGTGGAGGGATTGTCAATGTTCTCAAACATAGGATCAAATGATGTTAATGTTTCTTGGATTGGATCATTGTTGGGTATCGTCAGTGAATTTTGATCGTGATTGAAAAGTGACTCTTGGTGTGTGATGATTTGATCATTGGTCTAGGTTGAAACATCTTCAAAGTGCTTATTGATAGATTGATCTTGATTTTTGTTTTCAACAATTGCGGTGGGAATCTGTTGCAAGCTTTGTTGTGGGAGTAAGGCCTACGTTTTCTGCTGAGCCAACAACGCTTGTTGTTCGTCATGTTGTTTTTGTGCCAACAAAGCTTTTTGTTGGGCTCTTTGTTGTGCTACTTCTTCTTGGATTGCTTTCAATAGTGCGTAGAATTCTGCTTGCGCTTGCGCTTGTTGGGCTACTTGAGCCACTTGTGCTTGTTGAGCAACTAGCTGTGTAGCTTGTTGGGCTTGGAGTGCCTTTTTGCGGGAAGCTTCTTGAGCGGCTTGCAACATGATGGAGAATGAATTGGTCGTGTTGTATTTTGGCGGCGGTGGTGGTGGTGGCGGTGGAATGGGAATGGTGTTGATTGTTGGGGTTGCTTGGATGGTTTCCATCTGTTTTTGCGATGTTGATGGAAAAATGGGATGATTTGGTATGATGTTTTGATTTGGCATGATAGATTGAAATTGAACATTGTTGTGGTTGGGAATCATATTGCTTGGATTTAGGTAACTTTGATTTCACATGTTGTTACCTTGGCTTGAATCAACATATCGAGTCGTCAACATATTGCTAGGATTTTGAACAACATTAGGGGGATTTGCAAACATGTCTACCCCAAAGTTTACCAAGTGTGGATTTGAAACGGTCATGTTTGGTAAAGTTGCACTTGGTATGTGTGGATTTGGTGGGATAATGTTGTTTGGAAAACTCATGCATTGAGCGTTTGGTTGATAGATTTGCAGATTTGGACTTGGATTTAAATCTATCATTGGGAAAGGTGCTCCAAACTTTGGATCAGGCATACTCACATTCGTTGTACCATTGATGTTTGTATGAGATAATGCTCCCATGTATGCATTGTACAAGCTTTGATAATCAAATGGTATTGCAAGGCTTGGATAGTTTGGTTGGATCAAATTGCTCATGATGGATGGATCAAATTTATATTCCATGTCCCTCTTGTGTTGAGATCGAGTTTGAACCATAAAATGAAGATCAATTTTCAAGAATGTAGGAGATGAACCTCTAATCCTTTAGATCGGTCTAAACCTTAGGTTCAAAAAAGTGAAGAACTAGGATAATTGAAGGATCAAAGCGATGATGAGGATGAGATAAATGGAAGATGAGTGATATGGATGAATGGAACTCTTAAAGAAACTTTGAAGGGAATGCTAGACTTTTAGGACTTGATTGATTCGTGATTGGACTGATGGTTTGACTAGGTGTGTTAAGTCAAACAAGAGTGATGAATGTAATTGTAAAACTCTAGGAAGTTGTGTTATCCAAGAGTGAACTCCCACAAGATGGTAGTTTGACTAAGTGGATCAAGTCAAACGAGGTGATGATTTGATATTTGGCTAGGTGTGTTAAACCAAACAAGATGAACTCGTAAACCCTAGGAAGTTGTATTATCCAAGAGAGAACTTGTGTAGAGGATGATGGTTTGACTAGCTGTGTTAAGTCAAACAAAGTAATTTGATTTCGCCCAAGAGTTTAGCATAATAGATGACAAAGATTCCAAGAGCTGTTGGTGAGATGGAATTTTGACTGATTTTGATGGTTGAAAGATGGATGAAAGTGATTGAATTTGATCCTAGACTTGACCTAGATGATACTTCTTCTTACAAGACCTAGGTGTTGAGGAACACGCTATATTTCTTATTGGAGGAAAGCAAACCTTTTAAACAATTCAGGATCTCAAGACGCTTCTCACTAGCTTTCAGACTAAGCTTTTTGAACTTCGGTTTTGGGATTTTGATCATGTTAGAAAACACATGTGTAATCAAATTTGTCTTTTATCTTGGTTAAATGAGGTTCTTTTTATCCAAGACACTTGCTTGCTTAGGTTTTCAAACTATATGTCTGATGTCCCATTCTCTTTCTCATTCCACAAGGTCCTTTATGCGGAAATCGAGGAAAATAGGGCAAAAGTTCCTTATGTTTATCCTTATTGGAAACAAATGATGGTAGAATTTGCACACTTAGAAACCTCTAGGAATGTGATCCCTAGGGAAAGCAAGAGTGGGCAAGTTCGTCAAAGGATATTTGTTTCTTCCAAGGTGTTTGAAATTTGAGGCTCTTGTGTATGTTTGTTTTCCAAATGTTTTCAAGATCAAGCAATGTGTTTTTTCCAAGCACTTTCACACTCCTAGGTTGATGAGACAATACTTGTTGGGTTCCCACTTGGATAAATCCAGCTGCGCATATCTTGTGCGAATGGCTAAATGCTTGACCACACTGGCTCCCCTCCACGACACTCACTTATTCGGGTCAGCCAAGCATTAGTACCCATGAATCTCCCATGGCATACTTTCCATTTCCACAACAAGACCGCATGTTATGTGGGGCGGCTTCAGAGGACATGACCTCTTGCACCAACAAGATAGATAAGGTTTTGGCCAATTTCTAAACAAGGGGTTCTAATTCGGGCATTCCGTTCGTGGGGGATTATCCAACGTCGGCGAGAGTCCATTGCTGTCCATCTCGTCGGAATAATCCTCGTGATTCTTGAACTTTCCTCAAGAATCCACACTTATATACCGGTTGGAAGTCGCTTGGCTTTAGCGTGTTCCCGGTTGGGTCGTTCCCTTGGGTGATTACTTTTTCCCACAAGGCAGGCCCTCTAAGATAAATAAAAGTGAGCTAACATATTCCGTCGTTCACACAACCTTCGTTGAAAAACAAAGGGGAGAACCTCCGCAATATATCGTGCTCACACTCACATGATTTGTTCAATTTTAAAATGCCCAAATTGAAGTGTGGAGGCAATCTTTTATGCAACTTAGGGTCACCAAAAAGACTTTTGATTCTCAAGATCACCGTGAAGCACGAGAGAAGCGCATACACCTTTTTAAATGACACTACTTTGCAAAAAAGTTTACAAAACACAAAGTACACATGTTCAATTTTAAATTCCTCAAAGCAATTATGAGTTCGTTTTAAAAGCACCAATTGAAATGTGAAGTTGCCTTGTTCAATTTTAATCCCAAATTGAAATCTAGTAAGTGTCTAAGGTTCAATTTTATCCCAATTGAAGAAATCAAGTCAAGTGATTAATTTTAAACCCAAATTGAAATGTGCGTTTGGTTTGAAACAGAAAACAAGAGTAGAAATTGGACGCTCTAAGCATTAAAAAATGCTTGATGAATTTCAAGTTTCAACATCCGATTTTCTAACTAAAATCTGCTTTGTTGTTTGATTCTCATGTCAGAGAAAATCATTGTTGTTTCTTGATGTCAACCTGCAAACATTACAAAACAAATCACCTATTAGGTTTATTTCAAGGAGTCTATGAAAAAAAATGTAGTATAAAAGCAAAATTTACACTCATCCTTCTAGGTTTTCAAAATTAAATATTTATGCTTGATATTCACTACAAAATCAATATAAAATATAAACCCCTCTAAATCCACCTTCAACTCGTAAACATAGTCATTCACAAAACCTACTTTATGATTCGCTTGTCTTGACAATCGGTGTCCCTTTCTAAAATAAGCATGTATTGTCAATACTCCAATTATCTCTATGCATAGTTGAATCCTATTCAAATCTCATAACTCTGACAGCCAAGTTATAATTTCAAAGACAAGACAGCCCTATCGATATTCAACATTCCCACAGCACATCAATGCCAATTAATCATGAACAACAACATCGATGTTTTAAGAAAGACAACAAATGGTAGACTAAAAATTTGATTGCACTGTACTAGAGGTTGACAAACAACAAGTTAATATGGATGCAATCAAGTTGTCTCACATCAATATTTTTATCTACTTGTGACCTATCTTGTATTCGACTGGACTGCAGCTTTGGATCAAGTCAACTTTTATCAATTTCAAAGTAATATAATGAAGGGCCACCGACCACACTTGGTAATTAATAGAAAATGGGACAGACTCTGCATACTCAAGGCTGACATGCCCCATCAATCACTTAGAATCGAGATTTTGACAGAAGGAAAGGAAGATATGTTGATATTTTGATTCTGTCACTGGGCCCAAGGATGATATTACGCTGCTATGATCTAAGCTATTGCATCGTGATCTATTAATGCTGAGGGGCTCGAGATAAGGTAAGTGGCAGTGGTGTGGTGAATGCACTAACTGCTGCTGTTACTGCCATTAGTGCTGGACGCGTACAAAACCTTTGCCAAACTTAAAGCTAGCTATCCTCTCCTTCATCCGCGGCCATATACATTAAGAGCTATGAGCGCAGTCACAAGCTAGCTATCCTCTCCTTCACGCATGCCTTACTCCCACAGAAAAACGTGCAACAAACTCCCAACAGATCAAACGCAGTCACAGGGAAAGAACTATGAGCATAGTCACAGGGAAATGAAGAAACTATGAGCGCAGTCACAGAGAAATAAATGGTAAAGAGGGTATCAAGGTCTCTAGGAATCCCCAGCGCAAGAAAAATGGTGATGGCAGGCGTAAAGCTAAAAACTCAAATCTTTGTTACCATCCTCCATGGCATCTATCAGGGTTGGGCTTCGAGTCCTTTCATTCTTATTTTCTTTTTCTTTTCTTTTTTTTCATATTGCGACTCCAGAGTAATGAGAACACGCCATAGATTTCACATGATATCTTTCTCCTGTCATACAGATACAGAACTGTCAAGAAGAAAATAATGAGAAGAAATCAACCATAATAAATGAGCTTTTCAATGGCGTGAGGCTCTTGAAGCCAGCTATCAATCAAGAACTCGGTTTGATTCCAATCATGGACGTCACTCTCAAGCTAGGATATCAGGCACGATTCTATGTTAAATATGAAAGTATGTCACAGGCGGTGTTATAGAAGAGGTAATAAATCAGGAATCCTTGTTGTCTATGAGAGAAACTGACCCATAGCAATGTTAACAAAGTAGAAGTGTATGCATAGAACAGACAAATCAACTGTCTAACAAAATGCCTAAAAGAGATTAGCATAGGTATTGGATGAAATAGACTCATTTAGAAGACTAGAACCTTTAAACATGTCTTCCAAAGGGTGTGAATACCTAGTTTCTAAGTGATTATTCTAGCATAGGAACGTATGCAAAATGAAGAGACAAAGGCAAGGCACATGAACTATCAACAGAATGCCTTAGAGAGATAGCACACAAAATTTTTGACAGAATTCCTGAAAGAAATGTTATCCCATGGCACGCAATAGATGCAAGATATGCAGAAACGTATCTCCCCACCCACAAAATTTGATACACACATCACACAAACGATCCAATGTTTCTTTCTACTCAAGATAAGAATTGTACTGCGCCATTTTTATTTACAGCTATCTGAAAATGACAGGAGAAAGAAACATTTTGTATGCATTTCACAAAACAGGCAGGTGTAATGCAGAATTTCACAACCTTTTATGTTCTTAAAAACTTTCAAGTTAACGCAACAGGCATGTGTAAAAAAGTAAATTCCTCAACCTGAAAAGTAAGCCAAACATAGCCATATTTTCACCGATAAATAAAGTGATGAAATCATGTTATTAAACGCACCCAGCTCAATAAAGAGACAAAAGAAGTGATTGATTAATATAGAACATGGATTTGCAGGTTATCGACATACAATAAAAATGATGAAAATGATGAAAACTAAATAAAGCATTTTTAAAATCGCATTCAAGCCCTCCTTCTAGCACCAAATGTGAGACATGAAAATCTGCAAATTTGGTTAACCTAAACCATTTTATGTTGTTAGCACAAAAGTCAGTTTAAATTAGCAAACTTAAACATCCCTATGAAATATAGAATCATGTTAAACAATGCAACTAATAAGAACAATGCATAAAACATGAATCATTCCTATCCCATAGTAGATTGGTGCAACTTAGTGTTGTAGGAAGTTGCCCTTTCCCAATCCATGATAAGCAAAACTATCAAAATAATGGTGAAGAGGAAGATTGACTCTCAAATGAAGAGAGCAACCTTGCCTCAAGATGTAATTGCTAAGAAAATGGTGTGGTGATGAATAAGATTAGTTCTCTTATGAAGAGAGTAACCTTGCAAGTGAGAATGTGTTGTGTGTTGTTGTTTGTGTTGAAATGCTTTGCATTTATAGATTCAAGGTTGAGAGATTTAGAGAGTTTGATGAATGTGGGATCATTCATAAGCAAATGACAAGATGACACTTGTCAAGCTATGAGAGGGTGAGGAATGTGCAAGTCTTGGCCAATGTGCCACTTTCAAATTTGAATTTGAAAGACTTGACATGTTTTTTGGGGGGATGAAAGGTGCAATAAATGCTATGTTGACTTGTGCAAATAGCATTAAAAACTTTGTTGGAAGGGACAAGTCCCTTTTGGGGGAAAGATTCAAAATGGAAGAATATTCCATTTTGATGCCATTTTGAATGTAATTAGAGGAATTATAAATCAAATAAAATGATTTATTGGTGCAAGTGGGTGGGTTAGTTAGGAGTTTGGATTTTGACTCTAGTTGAGTCAAAAGCTGGAGAATGATAATCATGATTAGAAGTTAATTAATTTAGATTAATTAACTTAGGGGATTTTAGGGATTTGATATTTGATTTTAAATCAGTTTGATTTATTAAATCAAATAAGAAGAACTTTAGGAACTTAATTAAATAATTTGATTTATTTAATTAAGCTTGATGAACCTTAGGATTAAATCAATAAATTGTCTTAATTGATTAGCAGAAGAACTGAATGCATGATGTTAGTTAAAGCGGAATGCATAATGTTATTTTTGCATGTCTACAATAACTGGTGGATTTAAAATAGATCTTGAGTCAGAAGGTGAGTAAATGATTATTCAACTGATTGACAGAAGAATGTGACATAAATAATGAATTAAATTTTAATTTAATTCAACATTCAAAAATGAGAGATTTAAATTAAATAAATAATGTAATTTATTTAATTGACTGTTGAAAAGGGTTAAATGAATAATTAAATAATAAATATTTAATTATAGTTGACAAGGTTAAATTTGAATGATTAAATAATAAATATTTAATTATAGTTGACAAGGTTAAATTTGAATGATTAAATAATAAATATTTAATTATAGTTGAAATATGAGAAAATGGGGTAGTTAAATAATAAATTATTTAATTAAGGAGGAATTAATTAGTTAGTGACATAATTAATTAAATATGATTTATTTAATTAATCAAGTTGAATAAAAGTAATTATGAATTAATTAAAAAGGGTATTTAATTAATAGAGGAAATATGTATTTAGAAAAGGTAATTAAATAATAAACATTGTTTAATCATGACCATGGATAATAGAAAATTATGTCGAAACTGGTACTCGTAGGCCTAGACCAATTTTCGGTATCTACAATTTGCCCCTCTTTGATACAATGTTGTTTAGGTGTTGTGTCAAAGAAAATAAAAAGAAGATGGTTCGTCAGGTGCCCAAGATGGTAAACTCTAATGTGGGACTATTGCAACGGATAGGTTTTCAAAAGATGATTCGTCAAGTGCCCAAGATGCATGATCAAGGGTTTCCCAATAATAGTGGTTAAGCCATTCTTCTTTGGACAAGTGTTTCTTATGATGGGGACTAGATGACTTTGGTAAGGATTTTATCATGAGCTCAAGTTCTCCAAATAGACTATCTAAGTTCATTGTATTGGTAGAGGAAAGGGAATCCCATTCACAGTCGCTCGAGTTAGGGGATTCATTGTAAACTAGGGGAAGTGGTTCGTGAGATGTCTTGATGTCTGCATAAGCACTCACTTCCTCTTGAAATGGTGATGAAGTACCAGGAAAACTAATTCTAAGTAGTTGAAACCCTAGCCCTAGGTATTTTAGTCATGGTGACACAATGATTGGTTTCGTCCTTCCATTTTGATGTATTCCTAACCCACTATGTCTGTCATAGCCTTCACTTTGAATTATCTTAAAGCATTTTCCATATTGATTCTTAGCTATTTGAATAGACGGTGAGGGGTATTCATTCTCTTCCTGGTACAACCAAGAGGTAATATCACTTTGGTCCACAACCTCTCCACTTAATTCTCCCCATTTGGTCAATGTCATTGTAGGGGAAACATGAAATGTGACTACTGACTGTCTTCTTTCTATCAAGGGTAAGCCATATGCCTTAGGTGGAATCAGCTAACTGACACAATAGGATTCCTTCATGTAATACTCTCCACAACCCTTGACTTGGATCTCGACCTTAGGATTGGATGATGGTGGTTTGAATGAAATGGACTTGGTAAGATGTGATGGATTAACGTATAGGAATAAAGTGGATGATGATGGAGCTTCTTGATTAACGAGTACCTGTCATTGTGGAATTTCCCTTAGGCTTGTATAGTATTGAAAAGGATCTGGATCACCATCAATAGTGATCTCGGTGCCATTATGTGGGAATTTAAGACATTGGTGATATGTGGAAGGTATAGATTTCATTGTGTGTATCCAAGTTCTAACTAACCACAGGTTATATAGAAGGATGAGATCTAAGACTTGGAAGCTAGTGTTCATGACTGCTGGGCCAATTCTGATAGGAAGTGTGACAACTCCCTTCAATAATATTTCCTCATCATCGTAAACCTTAATGACTATAATTTTAGAGGTGTCTACGCATTCTTCAGAGAATCCTAATGCCTTAACCAATTTTAGGGTACACAAGTTCAAACCTACTCGTCCGTCTACCAAGACTCATCTAACTTTGGTATGATTGACTAGAACTTCAAGATGTAATGGGTCATTATGATCAGTCTTTTCGGTTGAGTAATCTTGTTGGGAAAATGTGGTGTGATGGGATTTGGTTAAATATCCCACCATTTCTTTGAAACGATTGACATCTAAGTCCGTAGGGATAGTTGTGTGTTGTAAGAATTTATCGAGAATGGCTCGATGCTCAGGTGATAAAGTCAAAAATTCCAAGATGGATATATGTGTGGGGGTTTTGCTCAGTTGATCAAAGAGATTGTACTTAGACTTGGAAGATTGTGTAGGTGGCTCAGAAGAAGATCTCGGAATAGTTATCCTTTTTCTACGTATATTTACAACACATTCGAGATGCTTCTTAATGATGATGGTATCGACATGTTCATTTTCAGCTCGAAGGTTATATATGGTCTTTCATTTTCCATAATCATACTTGGTGTTTGCGTAATTGGCTGATGAAGAATTCTTGGTTTATGAATTGGAAGCTTTTCCTTTTGTGTGGTCATGTAATGGGTCTATGAAGACCTTATGATCACTATTTTTGGTATTTTTCTGCCCATTGACCTCTATGGTTCCATTTTCAACAAAGTCTTGTATAATATTCTTGAGTTGGCGACATTGTTTTTGGTTGTGTCCTTTCATTCGATGATAGTCACAAAAAGCATTATTGTCCCACCATGAAGGTT